>VZTO01008231.1:0-60537 GCA_013400615.1 Syrrhaptes paradoxus | reverse complement strand
AAAAAAAACAAAAAAAAAAAGAAAGAATTAGTTTTTAAAGGTACCTGCCCAAACAAATTCAAATATGCTTTTCATTTCCTTAACCATATGCCTGCCTTAGTGTCCTGGCTTAATCTGTCAAATTGAACAGATTTGGCAGATCTGTTGAATCGTTGCTTTTTCTTTATTTTTTTGCTGGTTGATAGAGCATGTACTAAAATGAGCATGATATTTCTGGCAGCTAAATTTTAATCTCAGCAGTTCAATAGATGATGTCTGTCAGGCATCCAGCCTTTTACCTGTTTAAGTTTATATTTCCATTAAAAGAGGTAGGCATATGATTATGCTTAGGAAAACAATACCAGAATTCTACCACTTTTCTGGTATTTTTCTTTCCCTAGTTTGCATTATACAAGGGCAACTGAACATACTTTCAGATGTTTAAATTTACACTACATTACAGCCATTACATTTCCATTTTCTTCAGAACATTCCTATTTTTGGAGATGCCCGTTGACCAGTTACTCTCTTTAGACGGTATGTTCTGTCTGTGATAACTGGGTATCAATTGTTGGCAAAGACATACAGTACAACCCCAGCCTGTTTTTCTCAAAAGGAATGAGAAAGTAATGAGGTGTGTCATCGTAAGAGTGAATTGTATTTCAGTGTTACACAGCTCGCTGTGTCAAGCACTGATCTTCCTCTTGCCCACTGATTTGCCAGCCTGTTCTTTGTGTCCAGTGTGGTGATAACAGAACAATGCAGCAACGGTAAGCACCGGATTGCACTCACTTTCAGACGATTTTGTGAACTGCTTGCAGCAGGAGAGGACACTAATCCGATAAAAATGAAACAGCACACTTCTGATTTCATGCCACTTAATTGTCATGAAACAATCCCTGCTTCTCATTGCTGTGAGAAGAAATGAATGTTTAATAAATAGGTGCCCTGTGATAAAGAGAGCTTCTTTTTATGCAGAATAAACAGCTTCAATTCTTACTGTTTTTTTATTGTCTTTTTTTTTTTGTCTCATTAGAAATATCTATATAGCTTTTGATAGATACAGCTCAGACTGCAGTCATGGTCCACAGGTCTCCCATTTAGCATACACAGAGCAGCCACACCTAACTCTTTATTCAGCCTGGAGGCTTTCAGTTGTGCTTTGCTTTATAAATCAGCACGTTTATTCTCCACTATGCCTATGATCATGTTTTCCACGGTTGTTACACAGAAACTGAATCTGAGATTAAGAGTCTGATCTGGGAGAAAAACAAATTAATTAATTGGTTATACAGACAGTCAGTGCCCATCTGAGGCCACTCAAACAATCATCAGCTTTGGCCAGCTAACCAACCAGTGCAGAGGTGGAAATGCTGGGTCTACATCCATGACTGAGCAGACTGAGTGTCACACACCTGTGTCTACTTCATTTTGGAGCAGAGTTCTGTGATGGTGTGGTGAGTATAAAATCCAGGATGGAAAGATCTAGGCTACAGGTATGTGTCCCCAGATAAACTGGCCTGGCTTGGTGGGAACTAGTACCTCTGAAACAGCAAGCCTGTCAACCTGANACTCTTTATTCAGCCTGGAGGCTTTCAGTTGTGCTTTGCTTTATAAATCGGCACGTTTATTCTCCGCTATGCCTATGATCATGTTTTCCACGGTTGTTACACAGAAACTGAATCTGAGATTAAGAGTCTGATCTGGGAGAAAAACAAATTAATTAATTGGTTATACAGACAGTCAGTGCCCATCTGAGGCCACTCAAACAATCACCAGCTTTGGCCAGCTAACCAACCAGTGCAGAGGTGGAAATGCTGGGTCTACATCCATGACTGAGCAGACTGAGTGTCACACACCTGTGTCTACTTCATTTTGGAGCAGAGTTCTGTGATGGTGTGGTGAGTATAAAATCCAGGATGGAAAGATCTAGGCTACAGGTATGTATCCCCAGATAAACTGGCCTGGCTTGGTGGGAACTAGTACCTCTGAAACAGCAAGCCTGTCAACCTGAAACACCAAGCTGGAGGCAACCTCTCCAAGACAGAGGGCTGGCAGATAGCACTAGTCAAAGGAAAAAGCTGCCCTGAAGTTAGTGACCAGCTATGTTGGACTGTACAGAAAAGGGGTGTAGGGGACTGTGCTGTAAGAAGCAGAATAAGCATGAGGAAGAGAATGTTCTTTAGAAAGGGCCTGAGGAAACATCTATCATAATTTGTGAGAACTCTTTCTTGGACAAAAGACTGCAGAACTCCACACAGTAAAGGGCTACATCCCAGTTAGGATTGCAGTCACTGTAACAGATTAAATTAAGAGCAGTATAATTGAGTTAAAACCCTCCCTGACTACTAAGAAGTGAAGTGAAGATGAATTTCAGATTGCATGCAACTCACATTTGCACCAGAGCTGTTAAGTGATGATTTGACTGTTAGCAGTGATCCAGCCTGTTAAAGGGTGATCGAACCTGACTGTGCAAAAGGAAATCAATAAAGTTCCCTGGGTGTCCCAGGAAATTTGTTCCTTTTTGTTTTGTTTACTGTGCTCTTCTCCCCATGATTTAGAAAATCTCAGTTGCTGTTACTCCATGTAATTACAAGTTAATCTGTGAAGTTATTATTTTATGTTAGTCTGATCAATGGATGAGAAACAAGAGTGGCCTCCGGACTTAGGAGAAGTTCCTGTTGAGTGCCCATTGCTTTAAATTCTATGCAGAACTGTGTATTGCTAACTCTCCTTAACCTCCACGTGTTGTATGGTAAAGTTATTCTTATTCCCAATTTAGCATGTTTCTGCAGTACAGCAGTCCCTTCCACCCATGCAGAGTTTCATTTAAGTCATGTCAGTATAAAGGTCTGTGATAACAGATTGCAGTGAAAAACTGAGACAGGATTATAAACCATATTAGTTTATGGAATATAGAAGAATAGGGAAGATTTGAAGAATGTCTCTGTTGGAAATGAAAGATCAAAAATGCACCACTGAGCTTATTTTTTTTTTCTAAAATTGGACAGCAGACATTTGGCATATGAAAGAACCTTATAACAAAGCTTCTAGAAAACATTTTAGACCTCTGAAGCTAAAAACTATGTTCTTTTTAATGTTGTTAAAGAGAAGCAAAATTCAAAGGCTAACAAGTTGTAATTGCATTTTGAAAAGAAGGCTGCCTAAAGTGAAGGTTATTTTGGTCCACTTATAGTGTGTACTGCATTTTCTAGCTAAATTATAGAAAATTATATGCCATGGTTTTCTTGCTAGTTTTAAATGGCTTTATATGAATCTCACAATTCATCTTTGGTATTTTGTTACATTGTACCAATTGTATTAAGTTTACAAAAATGTTGTTCCCAAACACCCCAGATTTCTGATAATTAGCTGTCTGAAGAGACAGCTTTGGTGCAAAACTCTTCAGAAGACCAACCTTCAGTATTTTCTTTGTCTCTGCTACTTACAATACTGAATAAAGTTTATGTTCCTTGAGGTCAGTCTTGGGGGAGTACACATGAATTTATTATAAGCAGTTCCATGGAAAAAAGAAGCAATGGAATGAGTGTTTCGCTACTTTATAATGGAAAATAAGCTGTGAAGTAAGTCAAGTTCTCCTGATTTAACACATTCAAATCATTGCTCAGTTCTTGGGCAGTGTATAGAAAGCAAAAGTGGAGATTGTTCCAAATATTCTCTCACTCTTGAATAAAATTACACAACCCATAACATGCTTTAAAAATATTATATATTAGAAATTGACTTTGATTGATCTACACTTAACTGTAATGTCAATGCTTCTTAAAGGAGAGATCCTTCATATTCAGAAACAGCTGCAGACAAATATGATCATCGGAAACTGTCCTCATTGTGGGGATGAACTTGAAATACCTTTTGTTTTGGCATTCTTCCTCTGAACCCAAAGTTTTGTTGCATGGTCAGTACTTATATCATCCCTATCATGTTTTTAATAAAGAATGTGAGAAACGAAATGTAAATAACATCAAAACTGCAACCTTCTCTGATATTATTCAAAAAATAAGCATAATACACCAATATAATGTGTTGGCTACTGTAAGGAAAAGTGAGCCAACAATGCTTAGAGCCACAGGTAGTGAAAGAGCTTGGAATCAGGTTTGCTGCCTGCATGGCCAATTGAAACACTGTAAGAGTACAGAGAGCTATGATATTTCAGCCTAAAATGGCATAAAAAAAATAAAAAAGATGAGTCAGATTCAGGAAAGGTAATCTCACTGATGAATATTGAATGCAGTAGGTCCAAATGTAACCTCTGGTTCAGGGAGCTGCTAAATTGCCAGTAGCAGAAATGGAGCTTAAATTAGCAATGGAAAGATAACTTTGTACTTATAGGCACTTCTGGCAAACATCAGAGGCAGCATACTGATCCCCATGTAATTTTTGTCTGACCCACTGTGCTTATGTTTTTATGTATTTACTCTCCTTTCTTTCTTTTTAAAGCACAGACTGAGTTTTCTTAAAATCTGGGACAGTTTTCTGCTTATTGGTATGCGGACAGGCACTCTGAATATGGGAACTTTAGAGTCAAAGTGAGATACTCTCTGTGTTCAGTGCTTGCCAAAAACCATAATGCTTTTCCAACTCAAGTTGAGACATTTTATTGCTGTTCTAGTGTCTATGTGCTGGGAATAAACACAAAGCACAGGGTGCATTTCTGTGTCCTTGGAGTTCTTTTTTTCTGTGTGCTAAGACAATATTGTAGGGGAGAAGAGAGCCTATATTCCTGTATTTGATGGACACATGTGGCATGTGGCATAGCTTAGTATCCCGTACTTGGTATTGGATGAACACATATACATACCTACAGACACACAAAGATGCTGAAAGACTTAGGGTCCGTGATGGCAATGAATAGATCTACCCTCAGGGCCTATTTTAGTGTTACTCAAAAACTTATCTAGTAATGCTAAGAGATGCTCTGCAGCCTCAAGATTTCTATCACATCTCTTGTCAAACTGATCTGCTTTCCCTAGGTTGCTCAATGTTTGGAAAGCTGCTTTGAGACTTAGGGAGAAGGATGGAAGGAGGTTGAAGTGTCTTTAGCTGGTTTGTGTCTTCCAGCTTTGTACTGCTGTCTCATCTGATAGAGTGTTGGTCTGGGAGCCTTTCCTAGTGTTGTGGCAAGGTTAGGGATTAGGACAGCAGTCAGCCAGAGAAGTCCAAAGCAGAGAAGACAGAAGTGGTTCTAGAGGCCTAAGGGAAATCGGCTGAAGGACAATGCTGACTTACATCTCAGTCTTTGGCCTAGGCTCTTTTCATCAGCATTCACAGCTTGGGTGTCAGGTTGACAGTTTCTGCACTAACAAATAATATAAGTGAAAGTGTTGGCTTTTTATATATTTCTGTCTGGCCAATGCTCTTGTGCCTATTTCTGTCCAATTTAGCCTTAATTTTAATAAACTTTTCCTACCTCTAGACTGACTTAATTCATAATACACGGCATACAACTAAGACTCAGAACTATTCAGAAGCTTTCAGCCTTTTGCAGCACATTTGATACAGCTTCAGCACCAACTCAGCAGCCTGGAGTCTTATTCTTGACTCACATTCTGCCTTTACTCGTGTTGTATAAAGAGAACCACATATTTTTTAACGTATCTGACTACATTAATCATAGCATCACAGAATGGTTGAGGTTGGAAAAAGACCTCTGGAAGTCATCTAGTCCAACACATTGCTTAAGCAGGGCCAGATAGAGCCAGTAGCTCAGGACCATGTCCACACGGCTTTTGATTATCTTCAAAGATGGAGACTACACAACCTCCCTGGGCAACCTGTTCCAGTGCTCAGCCACTGTCACAGTAGAAAAGCATCTCCTTATGTTCAGAGAGCAACCTCCTGTGTTTCCGTTTGTGCCTGTTGCCTCTGGTCTTTGCACTGAGAACCACCGAGAAAAGCCTGACTCCATCTTCTTTGCACACTCCCTGCTGGGATTTATACATGTTGACAAGATCTCCCCTGAGCCTTCTCTTCTCATGGCTAAACAGTCCCAGCTCTCTCAGCCTTACCTCCTAGTAGAGATACACCAGTCCCTTCTTCACCCCTGTGGCCTTTCATTGGATTTTCTCCAGTATGTCCATGACTTTGTACTGGGGAGCCCAGAACTGCACACAGCACCCTGGGTGTGGCCTCACCTGTGCTGAGCAGAGAGCAAGGATCACCTCCCTCGACCTGCTGGCAATACTCTGGCTGCCAAAGATACTATTGGCTTTCTTTATCGCAGTGGCACACTGCTGGCTCTTGGAGAAATGCATAAGCTTTACTTCGGGGTTGGATATCAGCACTAGTGTCCTCTGTTCATTCTCATGTGCCTGCTGTGATCATTTAGTACCAAAAAATGCAAGGACTACTACAAACAAAGCATCTACTTTTCTGTGTAATATAAATCTTCTCACAGAACTCCTGTACACTCTCCCATAAGTGTTGACTGGAACTTTCTAATCAAATTCTTCATTTTTAGCTTAGGAAGTCAGAACCTTCCTGAAGCTGCTTTACTAACACATTGCTTGGTAATATGACTGCCATGATTATTTCTCTGATTGAGCCATTACTGACCATCACAGAATCAGTATTATTGGAGAAAGTCTAAAGTGTTCAATTAGAGCTAATGATATACTTCAAAACAATGATCTACATTTTATAATAGCAAAAATTTAAATCAATACTTCTATAACTCATCTGGAGTCCTTGGAAGCCTCTGGTATGATGTACTACATGAAGCAATACTTCAAGTTTGGTACCTCACAGGTGTTCAAGTCCCTGAAGTTTCAGTGTGTTTGTCTTTTTAAAACACAGCAACTAGATAAAAAAAAAGAACTGCCAAAAATAAATTGTTACATTTTGTTCCCAACGTGCAAAGCTGAAGAATGTGATTTACTTCTATAAACAGAAAAAAATTACTTCTAAAGAAAAGTATCCTTAGAAACTGTATAAAAACATCAAAAATATTTGTCACATATAAATAACACCAGAAAGATGAGATTTAATATACATAACGTGAGAATCAAGATTTATCCTGGTCTGAGGTTACTATTTTTATCAAACAAATCCAAATTCAAAAATCTTTGCAGAGTTTTTTATTTTCCTACATCTTATTTTACCAATGGGTAAAATTTCAGGCACCTACAGCTACAGTCACATCTGTTTCAGCCAGAGTGACAAAACTATCCAAAGATCCAGAATTTGTCCCTTTATCAGCAAAGCAGGTTTGAGCCTAGGTAAATTCAGATGTCAAGAAGGGAGAAAAATGTCATGGCTAATCTGTTGATCAGAAGGAAGATTTACTGTTTCTGAAACTCAGCTACTACAGTGATGTAGTTGAGAAAACAGAGCTTTTTCTCCAAGTTTGTTTTTGTCTGAGATTTTCTCCATATAAATTTAATTTATTAAGGAATTGAGATAATAATGGAAGGTTATTTAAAAAACCAATTTCTCATTTTGTAGAATGTCAATCAATTTAACAAATAAATATACTCTTTTTAAAGTATGAATTCACTGTGCAAGGAGAATCCAAGATAGGTTTTTCAGTATTTGCTGTGGCTTAGCAGAGGAAGAAAGTGACACAAGAAATCTGGGTGTGTGACTCAGCTGACCCTGATCTGAGGGTAACAGGAAGGCAGAGAGCAATTCTCACTTGGAATCAGTTCAAAATGGACCTGCTGAATCCTTTCATTCAGTCCAGAAGAAACTCAATTACAAGAAGTGACATTATACAACATAATAAAAGTAGTGTCAGCTCCAAATCCGTGAAGGCTTGTTGACACAGGGGATGAGTCAAACTGATGGAACCATATGGTGAGAAGGAGTGTGTGAACAAGCCTGCTTGCCTCCCTCCAGAGAAGTTTGTGGCAGCATTCTTGACTCTGAATGTTTCTCATACCCTTTATATCCATCCGTGCAGTGCCATGCAGACAAGACGAATGGATGGATGGTGGTGAGCAAAACAAGGTCTCCTGTGAAGGAAGACCCTCAATGTGGCTCTGACACATCTAGGTACAGCCAAAAGTTGCTAACATTGACCAGGATATAATGTTTGTACTGCCATAAGGATCACTCACATAATTTGTCATAAACAAGATGAATCATTACACAGGAATTCACTTTGTCACAATGGCAATTTAAAAAAAAATATACAGTGATGAAATAAATTGTGAAATAAAGGATTTGAATAAGCTTCAGAGAAGAGGCAGGTCACCTAAAGTACATTATTTTTCTTCAAGTAGACAAACACTGATATACAAAGCCCTGTGTAGGAATAGTTCATACTCTGCTCTTGGTTCCACAGACGTCTCTTCAAACTGGAATGGGAGAATCTTATTAAGTAAACAGTGAAGACCCTATGTTATAGGAAGGCTAGATGAAATAGTTTTGTTGAGTTGAGAGGCTGGGAGGGTGCTGAATTTTTCCTTGTGAAAGAGTGATGCCAAGGGTTGGGTGGGAGAGATAGAAAAGAATAAAAATAAATAAAAATCATAAGGAAAGAGCGATTTATTAAAAATATATAATAAAAAATAAAATAAAATAAAATAACAAATTAATATCAATTACCTATGAGTAAAGAAGAGATAGAAATTTGATTTTTTTTCTAACAATGAAAACACTAAAGAGCAACCTTCCAGAGAAGAATAATGGAAAAATTAGGTAATTTAAGGTTGGAGTCTGTGTCCAGCACTACAGTAAGATGTTGCTCATGAAAAAACAACAGTTGCATATGATAATGCACAAGGTGCTTTCTTGTGTGTTTGCACTAGTTAAGAAACTGGTTAAGGACACAGAGTATAACACTAATCCATCATTGTCCTGACTCTGTATGATGAGCATAGCCCCAGGGCATGATTATAGCCTGAACTTTCCTGGACAGGAGCATGGTTTGGGAAATAGCACATGACATAAATTGTTCTCAGCAGGCAGTACAGATGAGACCATCTTGCTGAAAGGAGGGAAAGAAGGAAAACATTTAGTCATGGGCAAATTTCACAGTGCCATTTGTCAGCAGTGCCAGGGAATGGCCCCAGAATATTTTAGAAGCAAACTTGTGTCCTTTAAGTTTTGTATTCCTAGTACTTAACCAGGAATTGTGCCTAAACTGGAGATTTTCAGTAGGGGATTAGCTTTTTGAGGCTGGCTACAGCCAGCTACCACTGTAGTATTGCAAAGGGGTTTCCAACCTACAAGTAGCAGTGACCAATCTATGGCGCTAAGCTAGTCTGCACAGAAACGTGTTTATAATTATTTATAAAAGTGAGGGTTTTTTTCTTATTTTCTTATCAAATCCCTAAATCAGTCATTGTATTCCTCCCAGAAATCTTGCCAGAGAGACTAGAGGTCGAGTGTCTTGTTCTCAATTCTCTGACTCCTAAATGCAGGTTATCTAGCTTAAGTTAGAAGTATTTTTGGTCCTCTTCCAGACTGCATTTAAATAAATTGGTAAATCTTTTATTCAGGACAACTCTTGTTAGTCCCTAGATTTACACACACACTCTCCAGATGGCCTTCAATGCTCATAATAATAGACTGAAGAGTTCACTGCAGTGTAATTCCAATTAACTGGTTTACAAGTATAGTGTCTACTTTTTATGGACAAATAAATCTTTTCGTGTAATTAGTTTGGGTTGGATTTTTGTTTTAGTTTGGTTTTTATTTTCTTTTACTGAGCAAAAGTTTTGGTTGCTGCAGTTCTATCCTGAGAGGTAAAGAATAAGTCCATTGATAATAACTCAATTTGCATAGTTTGCAGCATTTTCTATTTTACAGCTCGGGTTCAAAATAGTCTTTTTTGTAGGTTGTCATGGTTTGAACCCAGCTAGTAAAAATACCATATAGCCACTTGCTCCCCCTCCCTCTCCCAGGATTTGGGAGAGCATTAAAGGGGTAAACAAGAGACTCATGGGTTGACCTAAGAACAATTTAATAACTAAACTACAATAAAAATGAAATAATAATGATAATAGTAATTGTAGTAATATATACAGATATACAAATGAGTGATACACAGTGCAACTGCTCATCACCCAATGACCAAGGCTCAGCACATTACCAGCTAACAATCCTGGCACAGAGAGAGTCCTGAAACTGCAATCCCAGAAAAAATATAAGACCCGGAGAGTACGAGAGTCTGCAAGACCACTGAGAGAGAGAGAGACAACCCAGAGAGAGCAAACTTCCAGATAGCTCCTCATAATCCACTGTCCATGATGTGTATGACATTGAATATATCATTAGTCAATTTGGGTCTCAATCCTAAACCAATGGTCAAATCCTAAGCCAGTAATTGTGGCTGTGCTCCCTCCTAGCGTCTCCTGCGCCTGCAGATGCTGACAAAGCTTGAGATGATGAAAAATCTTTGACTGTTCTAGGCTTGTTTAGCTTGGAGAAGAGACGGCTCCAGGGAGACCTCATTGTGGCCTTCCAGTACTTGAAGGAGCCTATAAACAGGAGGGGGAGTGACAGTTTACAGGGGCTGATAGTGACAGGAAAAGGCGGAATGGTTTTCAACTAAGAGAGGGGAGATTTAGGTTAGATATTAGGAGGAAATTTTTCACTCAGAGGGTGGTGAGGCACTGGCCCAGGTTGCCCAGAGAAGCTGTGGATGCCCCATCCCTGGAGGTGTTCAAGGCCAGGCTGGATGGGGCCCTGGACAGCCTGCTCTAGTAGTTGGCAACCCTGCGCACAGCAGGGGCCTTGAAACGAGATGATCTTTAAGGTCCTTTTCAGCCCAGGCCATTCCATGTTTCTATGACTGTCCTGTCAGCAACTATAAACCTCAGTATGTTATCAGCCTTCTTATCAGCACAAATCCAAAACACAGCTTCACACTAGCTACTATGAAGAAAGTTAACTTTGTCCCAGCTGAAACCAGGACATAGGTTAGAATAATTTTAAGTTGCTTCATCAAATATTCAATAACTGTAAGAGAAATCAAATTAAATTGAATGCAGGTAGAATTTGTAGCAAAAGTTATTTGGTACTTGGTCAAACTGTCATCTTAATGCTTCAATTGAGGATATCCTTTATAAGCTTCTGTTTTGGCAAATGGTTTATCAGGATTTTAGTTTCAAACAAAATGTTTGGTTTCAAAATTTGTTAAGTGAAAGTTGGTATACTGCATCAGGAAACTGTCAGGAAAACAAATTTAGTCTCTGGTTGCTCTCCTTAGATTTTGCTACATTTAAACATAGGAAGCTAAGCTATAGGTCGCCTTCTAATTTTTTACAGCTACCTGAAGGCTGCACTTTGTCTTCCTTATCCTCCTAGTTAATTCAATTTTATCTTAACAAATCCATACCTTAAATAAATCAGGGCTGATTCCCGAAACAGAAAAAAGGAGACAAGCTGACTGATGTGGTGAGTTTAAGTGAAACCTAAATTACAGATCCCAAGTAGGTGATTCTGCAAAAATAATGGAGCCTATTCTTTGGTCTTTTAATGATCTGCAATGCACCAAAATGAACGCTGGCATGTAGCTGAGCTATGGAAAGGATATTTTCCGAATTCAGCTGCATTCTTCCATCTGCATAATTTCTCCTTCTTTGAACAAATTTACTGTTCTTTCTATGAGGTCACTTGCCAGCCTCTTTAAAAGTGTCACTAAGTTGGGTACGTGAAACACCCGTATCTGGCAAGGGATTTCATACACAATGGCAATTCTGCGTTGCTCCCCATTCTCACCCAGCATGTCAAAGTGTCTCTGTAACTGCTTCCTCATCTTTTAAAAAATCTCTCCTCCTGTCTTAGGTGGTTTGAGACAAAGGCTTTGTTTTTATTCACCAGTTGTGTAGGACTTAGTATACCACAGCCCTGGTCCATTGCTGAGATTCTTTTGCACTGTCACCAAGCAAGTAACGGTGATTTGAGGGTTGTACTCTGGCTAGCAGTATTTCTTCCTACAAGTTCACAGAATTACTCGTTTAGCCCAATGACTGCTCTATGCCTCTGAAGGTGCTGCTTGTCAACCTCCTGATCAATAAAATTAAATGTTATTCCATTATTTTCTTTTGCCTGGGACTTTTTTATTTTCTTTTTCCAAGATCATGAGTAGAAACAATCTTTATCTTTCCCTGCATTTTCTCCAAAGCACAAGGGGCACATCTCCATCTCAGTGTATTCCTTATCATACTCACTATGTGGTGAGTTCTCCTTGAGAAGGATGTCTTGTGTACACCTTTCAGTTTCTGCTCTCCTTTTTTAGCTCTTGTTGCTTCGTTTGTAGTGGGAGCTTAAGCAGTTATATTTTGGAATGGGCTATTCTGGGAGTATGAGGCACTGATTGGAATCAGCATTGCCCTTTTCTTACCCTGATGCTCTTTTTGTAATAATCAGCTTGTGACACCATCCTTACTCCATGCTTTCAACAGTGAATGCTGTCACCACTCATTTTTGAGGGTCTGGCCAGGTATTGTCATCAGTGCCATAGTAAATGGGACATTCCTTAAAACCACTCTTTAATTTACAGCCCTAACACTTTGCTTGCAGGCTGTGACTGCAGGTGCAATAATTGAACCAGAGTGGGATCTTAAGTTGCTACATCTTGTCACTGTACATAAGAAGACTAAAGAAGTCCAAGTACCAATCACATGTTTTTGCTTGTCTTATAAGAGGTGTCTACCTGCTACTGTATTTCACGGGTCTGGTGAATGTCACAGGCTCATTCACATCTGAGGTGAAACTTTCAATGGTAAAGTTAGTGAAATTCCTGCTGTGTTGCACAGAGGTGTAAACCCAGATTTCCTCATGATTGAGAATTAGCTGAGTTAAACACTGGTAATGATGAGGATGCTTCATACTGCAGTTTTCAGAAGTGTTGAGTGAAGTGAAGCTGAACTGACTATAAGGACTTCAGATCATACTAGCTGTTTAAATTTCCTGGGTGCACAGCTCCAATCCGAGCAGTGGCTTTAGTTCTATTCTTGCTCCCCAGGAGTAACCGCTTACCTAGTAATGTATTTGGTTTTTTGCAGTAGTTGGCCTTCTTTTTACTTTTTTTTTTTTTAATTGCTCACTGTGCTCCTCCATAGGGCCAAAATGGGAGACAGAACAGATCTGATGTGATGGTTTTCTGTTGATTACAGACTGTTTTTCACAGGAGGAACCCTACCAGATTTGATTAAATAAATTAATTAAGCTGGGAATGAAAAGCCCTTAAATCCCAGCAGAGTAGCATGGAGAAGCCACATATAAGAGTGAATCAGAGTCTTAAGTTATAATTGTCCAGAGGGAGCAAGCAACATTCTCTTCATTACCTCTGTTCTGGTCTTGTCCTATTGCACAGTGATTCTCGTGACTTCAAACTGACCGAAGTCTGCCAGGTCTCAGGGGGCTGCAAGCAGAGTCAGGCACTTGCTGTTCCCCTTGCTGTCCCCTGTGTCTGCCTGACCACTGACCCGAGAGGTGGGAGAGGCCCATGTCTGTGCCATTAGGCTTCTCGAGGACGTCTCGTTCCGCTTGCACAGATCTGAACAGTCACGGTATCCCGTGCCCAAAGGAGGATTTGCAAGATAGACATTCATGAGCCTCAGTCCGCCCACAGGATTAATTAGGAAATGAGCCATAGAAAACCTAGAAGTTGCAGGACTGATGTCGCAAAAAACCAGTCACAATTACCACTTCTGCTGAGGCAGGTAGTCAAAGACAATACCTACCTGTCATGTAATAGTTTAATGTATACAACACTTGACCAGCAAGAGAGGCAGTTTGCCTTCTGGTCTCTCCATAGTCCAAGTGAGACTGGACTTATGATTCTCAAGGAAGCACCCTAAACCAAAGCTAGATTTGAAAAAAATAAAATATAAAATAAAATAAAAAATATTCATCATGCCTCCTTCATCCAGTCTGGTGTACAACCTGGGAAGCAGCATACACTGGGACAGGGAGAAAACATCAAGCCCTCAGTGAAAAGGGTGCCTGAATGGCATACAAAGGGATGTTGGATGGATTTCTGGCTCTACTGACAGGACTGAAGTTGTAGTTTGTGTGAAATAGTCATTATGTAAAAGATGAAAGTAGGAACCAGCCATCTTCTTTATACTGAGTGATTCTTCCTAAAGTTCCCTTTTGTATCTATTTGTAGTCACATAAAATAAGACAAGAACAAAACTAACTTAGACAGAAATGCACAAATTAAAGATATATCTGAATTTTTCTCATAGAAGGCTGGAGTCCAACTGTTCAGTACTGTAGGCAGCTATTATTTCATGCCTTAGAGGCCACAGTCATGAACTGATGCTTCACTGTAGCCTACAACAAAACACAAACCAATAGGACTGTCTTTTAAAGGACAGGAGAGAAAATTGTGTCTGTCACAAAGTTCACAGGATCTCAAATCTTTTGATAAAACGAGACAGAGATTTACTGCCTTACATCTATTTCAGTGGAATTGAGGTCTACATGCTTCAGTCTAGATCTCTTTCATCTTTTTTTTTTTAGATTAAAAAGAAAAAGTAAGTGTGCTTCTGCTAAATTTTTCATTTAAGTTCTCAAAACACACTGCTGTATATAGAAGATACATTATTCAGGTTTCCTTAATGGTTTGCACTGTCCATCACCCTGTCCAGGTATAGTAAATGTTTCAGAGGATAGAATAAAACTAAAATTTTATTCTTTATAAAATAGTAGAACAAGATATTTAGTTCAATAATCTGAATTAAGTTATAATAAAGTAGGCAATTCTAATTACTCTTCAATTTAAAACAGATGAATGGAATTACAATTGGTTTATAAAAGACATCTAAATCAAACCCACAGTACTTTTGCAGCTGATTCTAATGAACCAGCATCTTACACAGCACACCTGTATGTCAGTAGAAATCTTTGTCTTTCAAGAATGAATCTTTGGAAAAAAAAAATCAAAACAACAAACCAAAAAGAACAGCTGCTTCATTATAAATTCTCAAGTCCAAGGAGTTCTCAAATCTGATGAGTGTCCAGCATCACTGAGAGCTCCATTTTAATAGCCTGGGCTTCTTAATGGGCTACTAGAGCAAGAAAATATCAAGGAACAGTGAAAACAAAATGCATCATGGCAAACCTGACATGTTCTGCTGGGAAAGGGTATCGGATCAAAGAGATGGCACCAGATCAAAGAGACGGCATGATCCCACCATGCTTTCTCATGGCAGAAGAGATGGCTATTGCAAAAACAATAAATCTTTGTAAAAGACATAAAGGAAGGCAAAATAAGAGAAATAGTCACTTGAAGGATGCTCAATGACTATGGTTAGCTGTCCAAACCCTCTATTTCTTGAACACCCTCTGCCACGTATTTGCTAATATAAATACTACTTCTGTAATTTTGCCTTTTAGATTTGGAATTGGCACCGCTGCTGCCTCTTTGCTGGAACGTTTTACTGTTGTCATTTGGCAGTTACAAGCATCCTAAAGAATAAAGTAAAAGAAAAATTATACCTCCCTCACAGAACTAAATGCAGTCATTTTCTTATACTTTCACTGTAAATACTCTTTGCTTTCTTCTTTTTTCTGTTGTTTTCTGTGGTTGCAGCTTTCAGTTGTTGCTTCCTTCCTACCTTCATATATGCCGCATATGCCGTTAAATTCCAGGTTGGACAGTTCCTAAATCGTTTTTTTTTTTCATTTTGGCACTGCAGATGCACTCTTGCTTAATTATTAAATTCACTTTTGTGTGTGTGTTTTGCAGCCAAGACCTCCTTCCCTGTAGAAATACTTTGAAGATAGCAAATCTTAAATTAAAATGAAAAGAGAATTCTCTGCTGTCTTTCTATGAGCCACTGGCAGTGCTGTGCTTTGAGCCAAAGCAGAGACCTAGGAGCATAAAATATTGTTGGTTGTATTAGTTCGGTTGGCTGAGTAAAAACTATATCTTACAATGTTAATTTTGTTCAGGGAATGATCCAAGTCTTTGCTGCCAAACACAGTCCCATTAAAGTGTCCCAAGACAGTTGACAGCAATCTGCTGGAAAACACCGAGAAAGCCACGAACAGAAGAGAACCAAAATAAAACCTCCCCTACATTCCAGATGCCCTCTGTCTTTTCCCTATTGTACTAGTTGTGATCAAAGCCTTATCTTTTATTTTGCTGTCAGAAGTTTCTTAGCAGCTTAACTTCTTTTTTTTCTTCTTTTTTTTTTTCCTCCATAGAATATTGATGCCATAGCAAAACTAAGTACAACTTTCCGAGTAACATGGGGATGTTGTTCATGCAATGTTCTGGATCAGTGATTCCCAATTTTTATAAGCCAAATTTCATACCAGCCAAAACAGATACCACTGAGAGAGTGTACATCAAAATGTATTAGTTTGGGTTGTGTCCATGTATTGGGCTTATACCTCAGGGTTTGGGAACCACTGCCCTAGTTTAGGAAAATAACATCTATTCANCTTTTTTTTTTTAGATTAAAAAGAAAAAGTAAGTGTGCTTCTGCTAAATTTTTCATTTAAGTTCTCAAAACACACTGCTGTATATAGAAGATACATTATTCAGGTTTCCTTAATGGTTTGCACTGTCCATCACCCTGTCCAGGTATAGTAAATGTTTCAGAGGATAGAATAAAACTAAAATTTTATTCTTTATAAAATAGTAGAACAAGATATTTAGTTCAATAATCTGAATTAAGTTATAATAAAGTAGGCAATTCTAATTACTCTTCAATTTAAAACAGATGAATGGAATTGCAATTGGTTTATAAAAGACATCTAAATCAAACCCACAGTGCTTTTGCAGCTGATTCTAATGAACCAGCATCTTACACAGCACACCTGTATGTCAGTAGAAATCTTTGTCTTTCAAGAATGAATCTTTGGAAAAAAAAAATCAAAACAACAAACCAAAAAGAACAGCTGCTTCATTATAAATTCTCAAGTCCAAGGAGTTCTCAAATCTGATGAGTGTCCAGCATCACTGAGAGCTCCATTTTAATAGCCTGGGCTTCTTAATGGGCTACTAGAGCAAGAAAATATCAAGGAACAGTGAAAACAAAATGCATCATGGCAAACCTGACATGTTCTGCTGGGAAAGGGTATCGGATCAAAGAGATGGCACCAGATCAAAGAGACGGCATGATCCCACCATGCTTTCTCATGGCAGAAGAGATGGCTATTGCAAAAACAATAAATCTTTGTAAAAGACATAAAGGAAGGCAAAATAAGAGAAATAGTCACTTGAAGGATGCTCAATGACTATGGTTAGCTGTCCAAACCCTCTATTTCTTGAACAACCTCTGCCACGTATTTGCTAATATAAATACTACTTCTGTAATTTTGCCTTTTAGATTTGGAATTGGCACCGCTGCTGCCTCTTTGCTGGAACGTTTTACTGTTGTCATTTGGCAGTTACAAGCATCCTAAAGAATAAAGTAAAAGAAAAATTATACCTCCCTCACAGAACTAAATGCAGTCATTTTCTTATACTTTCACTGTAAATACTCTTTGCTTTCTTCTTTTTTCTGTTGTTTTCTGTGGTTGCAGCTTTCAGTTGTTGCTTCCTTCCTACCTTCATATATGCCGCATATGCCGTTAAATTCCAGGTTGGACAGTTCCTAAATCGTTTTTTTTTTTCATTTTGGCACTGCAGATGCACTCTTGCTTAATTATTAAATTCACTTTTGTGTGTGTGTTTTGCAGCCAAGACCTCCTTCCCTGTAGAAATACTTTGAAGATAGCAAATCTTAAATTAAAATGAAAAGAGAATTCTCTGCTGTCTTTCTATGAGCCACTGGCAGTGCTGTGCTTTGAGCCAAAGCAGAGACCTAGGAGCATAAAATATTGTTGGTTGTATTAGTTCGGTTGGCTGAGTAAAAACTATATCTTACAATGTTAATTTTGTTCAGGGAATGATCCAAGTCTTTGCTGCCAAACACAGTCCCATTAAAGTGTCCCAAGACAGTTGACAGCAATCTGCTGGAAAACACCGAGAAAGCCACAAACAGAAGAGAACCAAAATAAAACCTCCCCTACATTCCAGATGCCCTCTGTCTTTTCCCTATTGTACTAGTTGTGATCAAAGCCTTATCTTTTATTTTGCTGTCAGAAGTTTCTTAGCAGCTTAACTTCTTTTTTTTCTTCTTTTTTTTTTTCCTCCATAGAATATTGATGCCATAGCAAAACTAAGTACAACTTTCCGAGCAACATGGGGATGTTGTTCATGCAATGTTCTGGATCAGTGATTCCCAATTTTTATAAGCCAAATTTCATACCAGCCAAAACAGATACCACTGAGAGAGTGTACATCAAAATGTATTAGTTTGGGTTGTGTCCATGTATTGGGCTTATACCTCAGGGTTTGGGAACCACTGCCCTAGTTTAGGAAAATAACATCTATTCATGTATTTTTGTGTCTTTTTTCCCCTCTTTTTTACAACAGTTCATTATATGGACATTCTCTTCCTTTTTGTAATTTAAAAGCAATATGAATCTTTGGCACTTTTAATTGCACAGAATATGGAATTTTTTTTTCCTCATGAATTTCAGAGGATTAAGCTGGGTTTTTTTCTGTGCATCAAAAGGGGTTTTTTTATTCTTTTGAGGAACTATGTTTGTTTGTCTTGCAAGGTTTTTTTTTAATTCCTATTGACTAATTATTTCTCTTCACATAGGCACGTCAATTTCAGAGTAACACCAAGCTATGTCAAAAACTGTTTTAACAGTCTAAATTTTCTGTGACTGATATAGGCAACTTATATATGGTAGTGCTTCTATTCTAAGCACTCTTTCTGAGATGGGCAATTGTCACTTAAAGTACTTAGATTTCCTTGACAATCCTTTTGGCAGGATGTTTGAAGGCAGCCTGGGCTATAAAAGATCAAAATGTAAGAAATTTTCAGCTGTGTCAGACCCCAGCTCCCAAGTCTATTTTAAAACAAATTCCTACTAGAAAAGGACTTCTGATTTCTTTTTTTCCTGAAGGTGTTGGTTAAGGCAGTTTTTGTCTTTTTACCTCCCCACACCTCTTCTTCAACTTTCTTTGTTGTGAGCTGTTCAAGTTGTTAAAATACTTATAAAAATATAGATGGATATAAATATAGAATACATACAAGCAAATACAGACAAGTGTATGTCTTGGGTTCTTAGCCCAGAAAGACTTCAGACTTAAGGTCCCAAAGCCTACGTGTACTCTGACCATCACTATCATTAATTACCTTTCTCATTAAAGATATCAAATCCCACTAAACTAATTAAAGTCTCATTCTTCCAAATCTCTGCAAGGCTGTATGGTCCATAGCATAGAAGAGATTTTAAGAATATGAGTCAAAAATAAGAACCTCAAATGTCACAAAATATAATGATAAAGTGATTCTATTTTAGCACCATGTACAGGAGTATTGATTCAAAAGTTTTGAGAGCTAGAACATTATTAACACAAGCTGCTTTATTTTTGCTTCTTTGGACTTCTAGTTCACAACCGTTTTTATACTAATGTTGTGTGGGTAGACAGACCCTAGACTGTTCCAGCCTTATGGACATTCTAATTTATTGTTAGAGAAAAAAAAACCCAAAATTTGTGTAATCTGTGGGAGGATGAGTGGCTTCTTGTTCATGATACCACTGGCTGAAACATTAGAGGGAGCCATCTGCATGGTGACCCTCCAGACCTCAATTGTGATCACACTTTGCAATTGATAGTGGTTTGTATTAGGGTATTTCCTCACAAATTATAACGCCTTCCCCATGCAACTTAATCCGCATAAACATTGTGGAGGAGCTAAAGTCAGGCTGGTTTCTGTAAATCACTAGATTCTTTCCTGAAAATTTCTACATCTGCAATGACTGGTCTTTGGTTTGTCACAGTATTAATTGCACATATGTTTCACATCTTTTCCTGCTGTTTTACATATATACAGTTTCACTTCTTAAGAGAAGCAAATAAGACTGAAGCTTTTTTACACCAACACTGCCTTTACTGGTCAGACTTGCCATGTAATTTTACTTCATGTGCCACAACTAGTTTGACTAAATTATAGTCAGTTCTGTCCACTTCTGTCATTTCTGTCTCAGAGGATGAAGTAGCTGTGTTTCCAACAAATATCACCCCTCATGGCTGGGTACCACACAGTCCACACACCATGGTCTCTACCTCCCCATTTTCAATACGTGAACGCTGGTTCTGCCCCTAGTATATCTCTGTCTTTTCAAACAAAATATTTTTACAAGCTGCGTTTTTTTTTTTCTTTTATCATTTACCCAACAGCATTTCCTTCTTGCCTTTCCTGTCCCTGCCATAGGCCCAAGAAAACCAAAACCATGCCAACACAAATACAATACATTGCCGAATTTCCATCCCACTGCACTGGAGAAGCTAGTTTTTCCTATGAAAAAGTTCTGAGTAACTATCCCCTCACAGACCGCATCAGCAACTCAGTGGCAGTGGTGTTTCCTTGCATAGTATATCCAGAACAAGTACCTACTTTCTTCTCTCCAGCATCTGGCTTTCAGAATGTTCAAACTTCATGCTTTTCATACCATTATGGGTCTGTTTTATTTGCTTGATGTAGGCCAACAGATTCCCAAGATATTATGGGGGGAAGGGATACATGGACTGATAGACTAAGACACTTATGTCTCTGAAGAAACACGCTGAACAATCATTTGTAGCAGAATGCTGCAGCCATTTCACCTGTAACAAACCAGCTTCCACAACACCGTGGTTGTGCCACCCTCCATCGTGCTCAGCTTGCAGACCCTTCCTGGGAAGTGTGCTCAGCCCCTCTCTCTGCCCACTCAGGACAGAAATTGAACTGAGCTGTCAATAAGTTCCTCAGAAATTATTCTCAGCTGCCTATCTCTCAGTCTCCTCACTACTTCTGTTCTACTACGTAGGAATTACCTAACTGTTCTCTAAATCCTTCATCTCCCAGCTTAATAGTCCAACTATCAAAATGTTTGGTCATGTCCACACGCACTTTCTAGCCCAATTAATAAATTGCTTCAGGCAGAGTTTTATTAAAAACAATATCAACATGTTACTTATAGGAAAAGGAATGCCAAAAGAGATCTGATGATGAACATTTGTTTCATTTTATTAAGCAGCACAAACAAATATTCATGCCAGGATGACGAATACAACAGGATTAAGAATCATCATCTAATGAAAATTTGGCACCCTTTGTCGAGGTGCTCAGACTTCTGTCTGATATTGACAAAGAAAAATAAGTGAACTTATTCTGGTTTATTAATAATAGGCAGTACAATATTTAACATGGAATTAAAAAGGAAGTAAATAAAAGAACTGTGACCTTACAGTAAATGTTATTATACATTTAAAAATAATAAAATAAAATACTCAGATGAATCAATTTTTATTTAATTTCCACAGAGCTGCATTCAAAAGATCAATAAAAGCATTTGAAATATCTAGACTAGCAGGTTTGCTACTTTGAGCCAGAGTTTTGCTGAAAGGGTTAGCTGGTAAGAAAAGCCACAACAGCTTTGTTGCAAATTGATTGGGATTAAATGACCCAGAAAACATATTCCAATGGACTCTGGAATGAAAATGAATTAAATTTAGCATGCAAGTTCTTTCTACTAAACTTCTAAATGTCCCTCAGGGTGAAAACTGGTAAGATTTTTTTTTCGTTCACATTTCTTCCTTTTCTCTGTTCCTTTTGAAGTAACTGAAAATGTTAGTATTGACTTCAGTGAGAGCAGAATTGGACTACATGGAGCATTTTTGAAAAGTTCTTGTGTGCTTTCTTTGAGAAGGTCAAGTAAGTCCATTGATTTACTATTGTTAGGTACTCCTGAGTACTCCAAGTGTTTTAGCCTTAGTTCATGGGAGAAAAGATGTATAAACAGAGTAAGAAAATAAACCATTTTAAAGTGTTCTTTTTTTTCCTTAGCATAATGCTATTTAAAAGAGAATTATATAACTGCTTGGAAAAGCTGCTATTGAGACTTGCCATCATGACCAAAAATTCCCATGGAACTTATTTGGTTTTGTGTTCCCAAAGTCACTTAGGCACTATAATGTTACTAGTTTTACCCATTTTCATAATTACTTCTCACTTTACCTTTTCTCATGCTTCTTGTAGTTAGGAAAGCAAGTCTGTACCCTTAATTAAAATCTCACTTCATTTATGCCAGTGAAACAGAAGAATATCTCTTGACACTCTCACTCAAGAAAATACATTCAATGCTCAATATGTTTTAGTGACCTGGCATGGCACAGATGTCATCTTGACTCTAATATTTCCTTTTATATTTACATTTTCTTAGTTGTAAACTGTTGCTTGGCAACATGGATATGGATTCAGCACCTTATATTGTGTCCAGCTTTGAAAGATTTCTTCTTTTTTCATTTGACTAACAGGTTTTACTTCCTCAGCATTTGTAATGTTACAGAAGTGTGCCCATAAACTTTGATGAAATGTCTACAATATTGTAGGCACTGAACTAAAATTAAGAAACTAAATTATTGAACTAAAAAATTAACATATAAAAAACCAAAGCATATATGTAAAGCCGGTGTTCATGCTGACCAATGTCAAATCAAATTTCTGAAACATGTACTCTCTACCAATAAAATGTGGAACCAATTACCCAGTACCTGGAATACTCAAATTAGGGATTGCTTCAACTACACATTAACAGATAAATTCATTAAACTACTCCCAGCAATAAATAGTGTTTGTGTTGCTCATGAAGCCAGTGATAAATGGTTGAAGTCATTAAGAGTCTTGACCTTGACTTCAGTATGAACCCTGAATGAAAGGATATTAAAAGGAAATGTGTATATAATATTTTGAACAAGGGATCTATCCCTACAGTCATTGTGCCATTTACAGAGGAATAACTAGAAAATATATTAGTATACGTGAGCCACATGATGTACTGTTTCGGTTGGAGACATTTCAATTACCCAGCTGTCACAGAGAAAGGCCTTGCTATGTTTTAACTGATAAATCATGATAGGTTATATTCTATTATCATAAGTTTTCATTGGTTGAGGACATCAAAGACCTGGATACACCAAGGAAAGCAATAAAAATTCCAGATAGAATTATAGTGCCTTGCACTATGTCTTGCATATTCCTTTGAAATGTTAACAAGGTACTTCTCGAATGTCACTTATCAAACAACCTCTGTGAAATATGATTGCAATACCGTAAAGAATGTACTTCATGAAGTTACAATTTATTTTACAAAAAAGAGTCAAGTTTTGATTTTGCATCACTATTTCCTAAAATTTATGTCATCCGTACGCACTTGTGCATAATTTAATTCTGGAATGCTCTTTGCAATAAAGTATTTGAAAGATCTTGTCAAATTACACCGTGTTGTGTTATTGTACTACAGAACAGATATTTAAGTTCTATAGATAACCCCTACACTCTATTTTTTCTGTAGACCATTAACACTCATTTATTTTCAAAGCCTTTTCTACCAGATGTGCAACCAAAAAAAACCAAAACAGTATCTCCATATTTGTAGACGAGTGTGTAGTTTTAGTGATAGAACTGTGTTTGTAGAGACAGACACAGAGGTGCTGATGAATTTCCCATGCAGTATTGCTTGGTGGTAAACATAGCCACAGTTCTGAAACCTAAAGCCTGATTATGCTGACTTAAAGGCTTTGCATTAGTATAGGCATTGTTTTGAGTAGTTTCACCCAAAGTAGGTTAAGAGTCCTATCCTAATTCTTTCTTCTTTGCAAACTTACAGTTTGCAGTTATAGGTATTGTGTTAAATGACACATTTTTACTTAAAGTGTGATCGTGTAATCAGCTTTTTATGCTTTTTCTCTTGAGTATATTCTGGATTGCATTTGTTTTCAACTTTATTTGTTGGATACTTGAATTTTTAAGCAAATTTCATAAGAAGGTAATTACACACCTAGGGTGAAGATCACCCCTGGGTGTCAATTCTTATTTTTGTTAAGGCAAATCTTTGCCAACTCAGTACAATAAAGGAGCCATAAAAGTGCTGCTCAGTGAGAATCAGGTCCATTTGAACAGAGAAACTAAGCAAAATGTAATGGTCCTGATCTAATGCCTTCCTCTGGTCTTTGTATCTGTGACTTCTCTCACATTATTTTAAAATTCTTCCTCCACATGGGTCACTGAAGCTTAAAGAATTCTCAGCAATATTTATGCTGAGAGAAGTTAAGGTTTCTTTTGTGAAATATCAAAAAAAACCCAAAAAATGATAAAGAAATCACTGATTGAACTTTTTTTTTTTAAGTTTTCCTGTACTCCCTTGCTTTGGAAGTGATTTAGCAGTAAGCTGTACAACTTGCACTCTTAAATTCCCACAAATTGGAATGATCCCTTAAGCCTAAAGACAACTTCAGATCAGATTTCTGTTGCTTTATGTTACTGACATAAATCCTCACCCATTAAAATGGTATAACATGGAAGTTGGTGTTTGCTAAAACCATTCAAATTCTGCTTTGGGTCTTGACTGAATATAAGAATTCTGTACTGACACCATCATGGAGACAATGCTGGGTTTGGTGAGCTTTGGCTTGTGTATAGTAAAGCAAGCTCTGTGTGTTTATGATACTAAATCTGTCACGTTTGTGTAGATGTCAACACAGAAATCAAGGCAATGTCTCACTGTGGGGATTATGTTCATTTACATATAATGTCTGACTCCAAGTTCTGGTCAACTCCAGTAGCTGATTTAAAATGAGTTGAGTACATAGACAAGTATTCTTTTTTGAAAATTATGCTTCTAAATCTGTTTCCTGTGGAAATGAGAAATACAAGCTGCTTTAGCAAAGGAAATATAACAAAGGAAATCACTCTGTTTTCCCATTATTTTGTGCCACCAAGACGTGAAAGTATTCCTGTGTAGACCTGCTCCTAGTCTTGTAAGACATTTATGATTTGCTGCAGCAAAGAATCCTTTAGTCCACACTTCTCAAATCTTGTGATGTGTATATTATAGATAAGCTCCATCATTCTAGCACATTTGTTATGGCACATTGTTTTCAAGAAGCTGGTTTTGAATGTGGTAGAGTAAGTGACGAAACAGTCAGGCTGCAAAGTCTTTGACACAATTTGTTCTTTCTGATTAAAATTAATTTTTTGGATGATGTTCCTCCTCTGATAATCATTAAAGAGTGTGTCTACCTCCGCAAACATTTGACTTAAAGAACTTCATTTTAATAGCCTATGACATCTGAGTTATTCTGAACTGAGTTTTAGAAGACAAAGGCCTTATAAAGCTGTTCTATAAATCAATTCTGTGGATATCTGGGGGTAATACTAACATAAGTGCAAGGAATGAGGTAGCCATCACACACTATATTATCTGAAGGCAGGAACTGAGTTAGAGGGATGTGTCTTGATCTGAGCACAGAGCTAGGAAGGTAGTCCTGGCTGATGTCAGCAGCAAAGCTTCAACTGATTTCAGCAGGAGGAGAATTTCAGCGTATTTACGCTGCTTGGGTCATTATTCTGTGTCTGATTTGGTTTCCTCTGTCGTATTTGCCTTGGTTGGCTGAACAGGATGCTAAAAAAATTCCTGAAGTTACTGATACCTTGGTGGATTTTGAATATTAATTTATTTGTATATTTGATTAATTAAATGTGTGCTGATTATCAGCTTGAAATTACATTTTCTTTCTTTCAAAAAACCTTACATAACATCTGTCATTTTGAAACCTTTGCACATAAAGAATTTGTTATCCTTTGTACAACTGCAAATTTTATATTAGTCTCTCTAGATTTACTATAAAGCATGCACTGAAGTCTGGAGATTTAAAACTTGTATTTTTCATCAAAAAATAAAGTAAGAGTCTGCTTCACTCTTAACTATTATCTCTTAACTGTTAGACCAATGAAAAATTTCTGGGAATGCACGATCTTAAAATAGGGACAAAAAAAAATATTGTGAACATATCATCCTCACCTTTTTGTTCCATGTTCAAATTGTTTCTATGTAAGCACAACATTGAGATTCATCCCAAAGTTTCTAGTTATCATAAATGACAAATTCCCTCCAAAGTAAGAAGATTTAGTATTCTCCTGCCCTGAAGGACTGTTATGACAGATAGAGCCCAAAATCATGGACTAAATGAACTCAAATTTCAAAGGGATAGCCCATAGACTAAGGGAATTATATCTGTGTGTAAATGTCAAAAGACAGGAATGGTGATGGTGATTAATTGGGATGTATTGGAACGTGTGGGACCCGGGCATGGCAGATGGTATAGACTAAGGAGTGGATGTTGTACTGGTTTTGGCTGGAACATGCTTAATTTTCTTCCTAGTACTGTTTATAGTATAGTATAGTACTGTGTTTAAGATTTAGCATGAGAATAATGTGGATAACACACTGATGTTCTAGCTGTTGCCAAGCAGTGCTTACACTAAATCAAGGACTTTCCAGCTTGTCATGCTGCCCTGCCTTAGAATACTCAGATACATCCATATATACTGATATACTGTTTCCTTTTTTATACATGTAAAGATTAAGTATATTATTTACGATTAAAAGTATTTTTCTACTGAAAGAATAACATGCAACATCTCAAGTGTTGTTTGGAACTGTATTTCATATTTAATAATTTCATAAATATACACAAGAAAGCACATAGTAGCTGATATATAGACATTTGAGATTTTCTATTGTGTGCTACTTTTTTCATGCTAAAAATGCTGTAAATATATACTCAAAGGAAATAAATATGTATTTATATATACATATATAGATATATTTCAGTATATATGTTTGTGTGTATTACATTTTCTGTCAAGTGAGTGAATGGTTTTATTTAAACCATGTTTAATAGCCATTTCTAAAATATTTTTAAATGAGCAAAGCTATCTCAGTTATCTCTTCATTCATATGACTATGTTTGATGTTATCATAGAGATTGTTGCTGCTAATCCATAAAGCAGTGCCTGAATCTCAAATGGAGAATCATTCCATTACTGGCAGCCTCAGTAAATCATTGATACAAGATAATTCTGATTCAGAATAAGTTTTCTTTCTCCTGGAGGACTTGATATAATGAAAAATCCTCTCAATCAATGCAAGCAATGTCAATCGTGAGTAGAAAAATAACATTGGCTTATATTTATTATTATATTGAGCTGCTGTAGAACAGCGGATCCTCCTGAATTCAGGGTCATCCCAGAGATGTTTCCATTTCAGTTGGATGAGATACACAGAAAATAGCTTTAAGACAGTGTTTCAAGACATTAGATTTTTGGTTATCATTTCTGCCAAGACCTGATTTCTGTACATAACTATTTTTTTTTGTATTTGGTTATAGAGGCTAAGTAAGTACCTGACATCATGTATCATATTTTAGTGCCTGAGAAGCTATACTGAATTCAGGCATTCTAGGGAAGATAAAAAGCTGTATTTTCATAGAATCACAGAATGGTTTGGGTTGGAAGGGATCTTAAAGATCATCAAGTTTCAGCCCCCCTGCCATGGGCAGGGACACCTCCCACTAGCCCAGGTTGCTCAAAGCCTCATCCAGCCTGGCCTTGAACACCTCCAGGGATGGGGCACCCACAGCTTCTCTGGGAAACCTCTGCCAGTGCCTCACCACCCTCACAGTGAAAAATTTATTTCTAATATCTAATCTAAATCTACCCTCTTTCAGCTTAAAACCATTACCCTTTAGTTTAAAGCCATTACCCCTTTTCACAGTACAAATACGTATTTGATTGAAAGATTTAAAGATGAACCATTTTTTTCTTTCCTGTTTTTCTGCTGTTGCTGACATTATGTAACTGGTGTTTTTTGGCTGTCATTATGAGAGGTTTGCAGTTTGAGGAGCTTAGAGTGAATTATAAATATGAGTCTACAGCACTAATACTGTTGAAAAGAAAAGCTGCTGCCATATTTGGAAAATACACTTCAAGGATGTAGAGTAATCTTTTTACCTTATAACAAAGCAGTGACGGAAACAGTTCTGAAGTCTGATGACCAATTCCCAATCAAATTTTAGGTTTTCCTACAGCACACAGTCCTTTGCTTTTGCTTCCTCTTTTGACAGCCTTTATCTAATGTGAAATCTGAAAAACTGGATCCTGCTCCTCTATTCCCAACATACTATCATGAAAAGAAACCTTTCCTCAAGTTTCTTCCTCTTTCCACTCCCTTATTAAAGACGTAGTGGTTCCTCTTGGGAGCTGCAGAGAGAAGACTGGGGATAGTATGGAAACCACTGCTGACTTCAGCATGGGAATGTGGACAAGCATGAGAGGGTCTCCAGCTTGGGATAGGACATCTCTATGTCTACAGTCACAACAGGAGAGTCCAAGGTTAGTCCACAGAGCTCTCATTTTGGTGCTCCTTGGCACCCGCACCCAGGTCACACTCTTGATGCTGTTTATCAGCACTGTCAGAGCATCCCGAGGTAGGACTGAGTCTGCAGGGACAAGGACCATCTGGGCACTTTCAGGAAGAGTGAGACCGAGAATGACAGCAAATTTAGAAAACAGCTCTTGAAAGGAAAGTTGGAAAGAGCTGACTTTATTTAGTCTAGACAAACCTGAAACTCTATGTGGATGGCTACTACAAAACAAAAGCAGTAAAAAAGTGACAGACTTAAATTGTAGCACAGATTTACATTATATCCTAGGAAAAACAACTTTAAGACCTTATGAAGTTGCGTCGGCATCCAAAATGCCTTTATTCTTGGTAATATGTCAAATATTTACCTTCTTACTAAAGAAATATTTGGGAATTAAGATAACATACTGTACTAGTCAAATATCCTTGATGTCTTAAGAGGTAACATTCAGTCAAATTTCTCAATTTAGGGGACAGCGTATACAATTTATATGTATGGATATAATTTCCTCTAGTTAGTTTGGTTCGCTTCGAGAGCTTTCAAGCATGAAGAAGGGTCATCGCACACTGGAAACTATTTTGTTGTAGACCAGACTGCAGTCAGGATGAGTTACTTTGCAGCTCTGAACTACAGATGCAAACAACTACAAAACTCTCTGTTTTCATGCAAATTAGATGTTGCTATAGACTACCAATCTCTCAAGTTGCTATCACAGCCTTTCTCAGTTTGGGGAAGTTTGGATACTCTGCAAGTAATTAGTACCAGTAATCCCCTGTGCAAGGTATCTGCCAAATCCACTGCACAGCTACTTCTTCTAGATATCATCTCATAGAAAACAGTGTGTCATACTGCCTAAAAATAATCAGTTATTTTCTTTCCTTTGAATTACCCTTAAATTCATTTTTCTTTATGCATGAAAAGAAAGACAAAGATGGGGAATTGCAATCTAAATATGCTAGGCAGCAAGTCAAGAACCCCCATTCATTGCGTACACAGTTATAAAATGAACTCATCTGAATGCAACAATTTACAGCTGCTCAGCAAAAGTAATACCACCCCCTCCCACCCCCCCCCCCGATATTAACTAAATAAATTTACCTTCGCAAAACTAGCAGTGCTTTGCAAAAGAGTGTGAGGACACTTCAGTATTTTTAGAACTTTTAAGATGTAGAAAAAAAGCAGAAAGAGCAGAGAAATACAATAAAAAGAAAATTAAAGACAGCCACTCAGTCAACAAACTCCTACACAGGTGGAGAAAAATTCTCAAATATACCCTCAAATGGTATCGGTCAGATTTTTGGCAGGAGAGTGATTATGTGAGGGCAGAATAGCAGTTTCCATCATCATTATGTGGCCTGCAAACAGATTTTTGCATAACAAAAAAAAGACCAGTCTACAGCCTAATGAATGTACTCATTAACTGTAATAGCTTTAGCTATAGATTGAAGGAGGAGGGACTTTAGAGAAAAAGAAATCAGCTCTACTGATCCCAAGATACTGCTGCATTTTCAATTTAGAAAACAAGTGGGACTGTTTACAAAAGGGAGGGTGGGGAGTCTATTTTTGTTGTATACATGTATCTCTCAACATTTTTTCTAATCTTAGAAGCAGTGATTTAGAAATGTGTGCTGAATATTCCAGGCAGTTTTCACAGGGATCCTAAAGCTGCATTCCCCAGCTCACTGTTACTGGCTCACGACATTTCAGTGACCACAGTTTGTCCAAAGCCAATAACTGGAAAGTTACTTTTGGTGCAGTGAGTGACTTAATGGACCAAATTAGCAGACACGTTTCCAGCTTGCTATGCTGCATCCCACTGGTGTAGAAAGACTGAGCATCCAACATGTTAGCTGTAGAGACAACATGTAACGTGGTGAGGAGCTGTTGCAACAACAGCTCTTCCAGTTGGCTGTCTGGATGTCCACCTATCGAGTTGCAGTTGCTTTAGCATTAGTCCTCCCCCTGCTCCCCTCTCCCACCCCTGTTCAGCCTTCCTAGGCAAGGAAACTCAAGTGGTATCAAAGGAGTGGTATCAAAAGAAGTCTTAGCTTTAAAACCTTAAACTGTTGCATCTGAGTGGGATTTGCCAATTTGCGCAGTGTCACCTGGTTGTTCTGCCCCTTGTTTACCGTCCAACATATGTACTTCCTAAATTTTGAGGCAGATTATATTAATACTTTTCAAGTCAGGGGTTGTGTCTTTCTCTACACACTTGACTCTCAGCACAATGAAGTTCCAATTCTGACTCACACTGTCAGGATGCTGCATGCAAAGACAATGAAAACATAAAAGGCATTGGCATTGTTCAGGAATATTTAAACCACCAGCTGTCCTTGAAGGATATTGTGGTACAGAATGGAAAAATAATAATTTGTAGTATCCATTTTGTCTGTTTATCAGTGTAGGATTTTCTTCTTTGAAACCCTTTTAGTTCAACTCACCTTCAAAATTTGCAGAATTCAACTGCTTCTTTGGAAGACTTCTCAAGAATATGAAAACATTAATTGACATCAACATCATAAAGAAAAATCTGAACACTTTAGCTGAGATTTAAGAAATGTCTTAAACAGTATAAAAGACTTGCAATATTAAAAAAAAATCCTGCGTCCATTTAGTATGTAGGTATGTCAACTTGTGCAATCACTTTGCTGTTGTTAAGAACTGATGTCTTATCGTTGAGTAATTGTCAACAGAGTTCCAGTTCCCATGACTTGAGGTGCTTTGGACTACAAAAGTAACAGATCTTACATATAGGGCCAATAATACAGAATTGCTGCTATGGATATTCAGAAATGAGTGGGTGGCCTTAAACTGCCAAACCTGTGTTTGCTTCAGATTATTGGCCAATATGTCTAAATTAGGGAACACAGAATTTCTTTTATGTTTTAAAACCACAATGGATTATCATAATTATACCAAGAGATAGTGCTATTTGGGGAATATATCTAAAACCCTTCCTTTCACAAAAAAAAAAAAAAAAAGACATTAAACAGTATAAGTTCCATTTACAGAAATTTTGAGAAGACTGAGAATTTTAAAAGTAAAAGAAACAACCTTTTCTAGTTCAGAGAAAAATGCCATTTCATTTAAAATATCTTGACTGTGTAAAATGTTAGCTAGTTCTAATTAGGAGGTATTTTTTTCCTCTGTTTCTTTTGTCTTGTGCATGGGGAAGTGTTTTTATGCATGATTAATTTCAGTGTCGCCTTTCCAGAACAGGAACCCTGATTCTGCAGGGCACAGGCGTGTGGCACTCTGCACACTCCTATATACTCTGGCTGCATCATTGGAATTAACTGTGTGTACAGTCAAACACACAATTAATCCTAAATCAATCTGTGTTGTTTGTTGATGCTTTCCATAGCAACTGCAAAGAGAGAAAAAATACAATAACGAGAAAAGTAGGAAGGTAAAACATCATGAGAAGTTGTGGATATTGTGAGGAAGGGACGGCATTTTAACTTTCTTTGCATTCTTTTTCTAATCCAGTGGGTTTTGTACAATCATCATCCCCAGACATATGTCAAACCTCATCATAAGCTAATACAAATACAGGGCAGAGTCTATATCAAGAAGTCAGGTAGCCTACTGTCATTCCTTTGCCAAGACAGGATATTTGTCTAACTTAATCTCTGACACCCCTGAGAGTCTCCAAGCTATTCTAGTTCCTCATACTCTTTGTTGTGAGGAATATTCTCCTGGTATCTAAAATGAGTCTTCCTCCTTCCAGTTTAAGTCATGAATGCTTACTTCAACATGATAAACAAATTGTGATATTTTTGCTGCGGCTTTTTATGTACCTGAAGACAGTTATCACTTCTCTTCCCTAGTATTGCATTTAATTCTTTAGGCGATAAATCTTTAGCTAATTCAATCAAGCCTGCTTTCTAGATCACCTTCCCTGATTTTGGTTGACACTACCTCTGTTGCTAACCACAGCTTTTCCTTTTGTGACACCTGGATGTGTCCTGGATTTGTCTTTAGTATCTTTCTCCCCATAGTGGACCACAGGTCAACACTTGCTTTACTCTTTCTCTCACAACAAAGTGGGGAGAAAAATGTTTTGTACTACTTCTGATATCCCTTGCTTGTTGCAGCTCATTTTGTGCCTTGACCTTTTGCATTTTATTGCTATCTAAAGTTTTTCTTTCATGTTGATCCTTGATAATCTGAGCTTGCTTCTACTTTTCATATATTTCCATCTTTGAGATGATCACACTGTCTTACTGTATTTCCTATCCTTCCTCTGCATGGCACTTTTTAATTAAGTAATTTTTAATTCTTCATTTCCTTAGACATTCCTACATAGACCTAACCCTAGAATTTTTTAGGTTTAATGAAGTCTGTTATTGTTCATCTTTGCTCTTTTAAAAGTCACAACTGCTATTTGTCATGGTTGTTCTCACCCAATTTGCCTGTTGTCTTAACCTTCTCAAGCAGTCCCTGCCTACTGATTCAACACCTACAGAAGAGCCAGCTCTCTCTTGTCACCAGCCAGCTCTCACTTGACACCATATCCAAATGNCTACAGAAGAGCCAGCTCTCTCTTATCACTAGGTACAGTCCATATCCAAATAGTGTCACCTAGGCTTTCCAAGAACTCGATAGAAAAACTATTGCATTCTTCTCCAATCCCTCATTAGCAATAAGTCCTGTGCTTTGGATAATGCTATGATAGTGACTCACAAAAAGTTTTCTTCACATCATCTTTCTCATTTGATGGTATTAAGCAGACACCTATCACGGGAGAGACCATATACTTGTCACCTGTAAACATGACCAGTAGCCAACAGCCCTAACTCCTGTGTTCTGCATCTCTGAACATGTGAAAGAAACCCTCCTTCCTACCCTATTTGCTTGCTTTTTCTGAACTTTTTAAAGCTATTTATTTATGCATGCCTAATGATCGCTTCTGAGCAACTGTTGTCTCACATGAATCTTGCCGTGAAATTAAAAGTTTCTATAGTCTCTTATCTAGTTTAGGCTGACAGTAGTTCTTTTCCTTTGTCCTGTTCACAGTGATGTGCAACTCTAATCACTTCCTAGTCCTATAAAAGGTGTCAATCAGGTCTGCAAGTCGCTGTTATCCCTGACAAACGGATTGACCTCCATGCCGTTGATCGTCATGCTACTTACCAAGCAGATGTGGAACACCCTTGGAACAATGTCCCTCTTGTCTTTTTGAAGGTGTTTCAAGGAATTAAATGCTTAGGTCATTTCTGGCAGGGATTGGCTAACTTCACCTTTTTGTAAATGTTTTTCAGGAGGGCTAGCAATTTCTTGACTGCACTGCATGAGCTCAAAGCAGCCGTCACCATCATGCATACTGAACGGTCTTTATAGTCACGAAGTGTCTTTCTGAGGACCTCTTTGTAAGGGTTCCAGCATGAGCTTGCTCCTGTGCTGTTCTTCACCTGAATGTTTTCCTCCCTCCATTGTGATTTTTTCCAGAAGAAACAAAAAGACTTAGTTTAAACAAATGGAGATTTCTTTAAAACAGATGCAGTCCTGCATTTCATTTTTCTTGAGTATCAACCCTTGTCAAACTCTTTTCCTTCTTCCCACAATCTCTGTATATGTTAGGGAAAGTGGATTGAAGTTTGCACAACAGTGCCACCCATCTGGGGAAGGTCTTATTGGTGCTGGCTATTTTACATGGAAGATGAGTGCAATAAGAAAGATGGGAAAGGACAAAACACAGAAAATTCAGGAAACCACATTCAAGTTTCTCACATTTTATCATAGCAAACATAACCCTAAGAAGTCTGCACCTCTATCTTCTATGTACATACAGTATAATAATACATATTGGTCTTACAATGACAGTGATTCTTCTTCAAGTATGCTCAGCTACAGGACTCTGGAGACCTAATCCCTGTCATTAGTATCCAAGGCTGTTGAGGAGGACGCGAGCAGGGTGTTCATTATCTGCGATCCCAGTTATTTAAATAGGGTCTCATTTGCCTCTGCTTTTCCATTCATCTGTTTAAAATTAATTGTATGCACCGTAATGATATAAAACTATGAATTATTTTATGGTGTTTATAATTTTTCAATGTTATATTTATATATTAATAAATTTTGTAAATGTTGGTGTCTCTGTCGTGTCATTTATTGGAGCTTTTCTGTGGTATAAAACTATGCTGTGCTTTACTGTGAGAAAACTAAACAGACGTTTAACAAAGGAGGAGAACTTTTCCCCTGTTTGCTGAGGGATGTTTTTTTCACTAAAATCTCCATCACCCTGATGTATCATAGAATCACAGAATGCTTTGGGTTGGAAGGGACCTTAAGGATCATCTAATTCCAACACCCCTGCCATGGGCAGGGACACCTCCCAGTAGCCCAGGTTGCTTAAAGCCGCATCCAACCTGGCCTTGAACACCTCCAGGGATGGGGCATCCACAGCTTCTCTGGGCAACCTGTGCCAGTGCCTCACCACCCTCGCAGGAAAAAATTTATTCCTCATATCTAATCTACATCTACCCTCTTTCAGATTAAAACTGTTACCCCTCATCCTGTCACTGCATGTCCTTCAAAAAATAGTAGCTGGGACAATGTATGCGCGCAAATAAGACCTGATAACTGATAAAGAACATTATGACAACAGCCCTCCTATTTTACTGCAACAGTAAAAGCCACATTTCCCTTTCTTCTTCCTTTTGTGATTCCTTATTTTCTTTGGTGTGCAATAATTTTCTAAAATGTATGATATTGTATGTATTTTATGTGTGTAAATATTTTTTAATTTTTTTTGGAACATCATTAATAATGATTTATTGTGTTTGGTACAGTATGGTTATTATCCTCTATCACACCACCACCTGTTAAGGAAAATGCATTATACACTAATCGGATTGTCAAGAATATAAACACAAAAGAACTGGAAACACATCATGATCCTGAAAGACAATTCCCCACTGTGCTGAATGTGAATGCAATATTGAGGGCAGCCGGATCTGTACATGTCACAGTCCTCTTACCTTGTTGACAGCTTTCTGCCCTGGGAAGCTGATGAATAAGATATGTACATTACTGTGTACACCTGATTGACAGGCATCTCAGCAAAGGCCTTTTACTTCTGGTGCTGCAGCTGTACAACTACTGCTTTCTTTCACAGCAAGGTTTCTTCATCTGCAACTCTATTTTTAATTCTTGGTGGGATCACTTTAACAGGACATTTCCCCATTGATTAAAAGGCAACACCACCTGCTTCTAATAATCAGAATCACCTAACCACCTGATCAGAATAAAATTGGGAAGCACAGTGCTCATACAAGGGAAAATAAAAAGAAAAAATGAACTTGTGTAGGGCTCTGTTAAAGAATATCCATGTCCCACTTAATCTGTTTGGATTCTTTCATAATTATTACTGGAATAATCTTCACCGGTCTTTATTTTACTACATGTGAGGAAGCTGTTCTTAACCACTTGCTCATCTAAATATCCTATACACCTCACTGCTGACATAATGAACCATCTCTTTCACCAGCACGCAGTCCTGAACTGCATTAGTGATAACCTGTGGACCTCACCTCTTCTGTGGGTGAGAGAGGAGATTGTACTGGACTTCTGTTGGAGCTCCATAATATCGATGATTTCTGGTGCCAGAACATCTTTCTTCGGTTGAACCAGTAGATTTTAGCAATGATTAATAACATTTAGAACCTTTCCTAATACAACACCCAGTGAAGTATGATGATATTGCCAGCTACTTCAGTAATATCAAACCATTAGGAGAAGAAAGAAGGTGTAGGGAGAGACAGGTAAGACTGTACAAAATCAGTAGGTATATCTCTCTCTCTCTGTCCCCTTCTCCCTCATCTTCTCACTCTGTACTGAGTTCAGAGGCTAGCACAGGTCTAATACCCCAAATACATCACTATTATCCTGTCATCAACACCTTTGAGGTTTTGTTACTCTACTGCTGGTGCAGAATTTAAATATCACACACCTCCAGTGCTTTTCAATATTCATGCTACTCTATTTTCCTACTCCGCTTTCACTGACCTTTAGATATTAATTTAGCACTTGCTTTCCACTTTGGTTGGCTGAGGCTTTGTTATCTCTACGTTATTGTCTCTACAATACACACTTTGAGTACCTCTTTTATGTAACACTCCTGAAAGCCTTTTGCTCAAGAAGCTAAACTGAAATACTTATTTGAATGAAAAGTAGCTCTGTTGAATTAAGAAGTCCTTCAGTGGAAAAGTTGAGAAGAATAGTTATGTAACACGAAGTTGTTATTTCTATTTTTTTTAATAACTTAAAGTTATTAAATGGTATCTCTGTTGCAAGTCTTCTTAGAGCGGGTAACTATTCATAAAGTAATGCTATAAATATTGTAGGGCTTTGCTGGATGAGATCTACAAAACTGTTCCTCTGAAATGATAAAGAAATTAATTACAAGAAAACAGTTTCTTTCTAAGTTGTTTATGAGAACTCATAAAGCTAGGATATTGACAGCAAAGCTCTAATTCTCTTAAATTCTGTTCAGTTTAAAAAAACCCAAACAAACCCACACTACAGAAAATCTATCACTTCCTGCATTCATAAAATCTGTCAGATTTTATGAGGATGGATAAAACTGCTTAAAAACTTGCCAAAGATTAAGATGAATGTTTCAAAGAAAAGGTTACATCTCATAAATTTAAAAAACCTTCTGCGGCTTTTATCACAAAACAACCCATAAATGGTTCTAACTGTCCAGTAAATAGTCCTGGTGGAAGGTGGGGAGTATTTGCCTGCACTGAGGGTTTTTGGGATCATTAACACCTGTCTCCATCCCTACTTGGACCTCAGGTAAATTTTCCAAGTGCTCTATTTCAGCTGAAAATCAGTGCTCATCTTTCTCCTTTTGTGAATGTATGTTTTACTCTTATGTGCTGAGTAAATTAGCACATTTGAAATCTGAAGGATGTTTAATAGTCCATTAGCTTTCTTTCCAGACACTGTATGTTTCTTTTGCCACGAGTGAAGCTACTATTTATTGTCACTGTAGCTGTCCTAATAGGACATAGTCAAGAGTCCGGGCTTCATGAAAACAGTGTCTTGTGCAGAAGGAGTTACTGTCTGAGGTATTAACGTCTGCATTATGTGAGGACAAACAGCCGCAGAAGGCTTTTCTGCATGCCCTGCAATACAGGAGCAAAGTTTAAACCAGGCAGCAGGTGATCAAAATAGAACAGCAGAACAATAAAGGTCACTTACATCAGTTACACTATGACTAACTCATAGNTCCCTGGAGGTGTTCAAGAAACGTGTAGATGTGGTGCTTGGGGACATGGTTTAGTGAGTTAGGTGGTGTGGGTTGATGGTTGGACTTGATGATCCTTGAGGTCTTTTCCAACCTGGATGATTCACTGATTCTATGATTCTAATTAGAGCTAGCTTTAAACAACTCGTGAAGTTTTAAAATAGGACAAATTAAGCTTTCTTTTATTTTTCCCCTTCAGTTATTTGACCTTTTGGATTAACATCTTTTAGATGCCTTTTTAGAGGGGGGAAAAAACCCAATCTGAGATTCTTCTGCAATTCTGTAACTGTAAGACCTAGGGCTTTTGAAAAACTGAAATATCATGTTCGTGATAAAACAGTATAAATGTGCAATGGTCTAATGAGATAAGTACATTTTTAGTGTAGTGGAGTAAATCTTTGTAAATGTCAGTACTTCCAAGAAAATCCATTGTGAAACCAGGAGAGGGGAATTACTCTGAGACGTTTGTGACATTTTGTTTGATTTTTCAGTCACTTCTGGCTACTTGTGGTTGGAGTGTTGCAAGTAGAAAGGCTGACAGAAGAGAATTAAAATCGAGTGTGCAGGACATTGTCACTCAAGTTCATAATACTCCAGCCACCACCAACCAAGAAATAGAAAAAAACACATGGATGTGCATGATATTCTGCCCAGCTTCATTAGTCATGCCTGCAGAGAGGATTTATTTCTTCAGATGCAATGCCATAGTGTCTCAGCATCTGAGCTCTGAACTGGTGTTTCTGCTTGAGCAGTGTCAGCCCATTCAAAATTTATTTTTGTCTCTTGGTGCCATGCTCCATTGTGCAGCAAGGCACAGTCTGTAGCACAGTCCTACCCTTCGTGCTGTAAGATATCCTGTCCTCAAGGTCACCTTCTTTCAGGTAGGAGTAGTGTCATCCTGGCATCAGCAAAACACTGAATCCAAGATTTTCTCCCTAAAGCTCAGTGAGGTTTAGCATGATACAGAGATGTGTTTATACCTGCCAGATATCAGGATCTGTGATTTTTAATGTTGTTTCAATTGCCTGAAGTGGAGGATGAAGAATATATCATCCACGTAGAGGAGTCAATGACAAGTAAAGGTAAAGAAAAGGAAAACACTGAATTCTTCTACTAGAAGTATTACAGGTGTTTTATTAAACTCCACTCAGAGTCACAGGTGCGGGTGTGTACCCTTAGGCTCTGAATTTTATTTTTAAGAAAGTTATTTTCTTATTTTGTTGAATAGTTAATGTCATCTCTATTTTATTTATCCCTGCAGTGATGGCTGGGCAGACAGGTATGATGTGACAGACGGGTATCAGCGTGAAGCTGTTGGTGGAATAACAATCAAGCTCCAGTCTCCTGATGTGAAATGGTTTGATGATTACTACCTACAGCTTCGGCCAGAAACCAACCACCGAAATCCATGGTTTCAGGAATTCTGGCAGCACAGGTTCCAGTGCCGGTTGGAAGGGTTTCCTCAAGAGAACCCTAAATACAACAAGACTTGCACAAGTAAGTGAATTTATTACTTCTGCTGTATAAACCAGTGTGACTGAAGATCTGGTGTAAACAGCTCGTGTTGGACTGAAGCAGCCTGGTCTGGTGGAACAGTGAGCGGGTTCGAAAGGAAGAGGCTGGAATTGCAATCCTTTCTCTTTCCAGAGTGATGACAACCACAATTTTAAAAGAACTCAGATCTCTAAAGAAACAGATAGTGCCTCAGACTCTATCTCATCTCTGTATTTAAAAAACTTGGTGCTACTCTACCTCCATAGGCATCTAAACACTTTCAAAGATGTTATAAACCAAAATTCAATGCTTCGTTTCTGAAACAGGGTTAAACGTATTGCTTTAGCTCAGAGGAACAATGAGAGTTAATATACTAATAGTTATGTGAAGTCCATATGGTAATGATGATTTCGTGTGTACTTCAGATAGAAGACTGGCTGGTTCGAAAGATTTCATTAGATTTTCTTTCAGCCATGAGTCATTTCGGGAAATGTCATTTTGAGATGATCTTTTTCAATAAATTATACTGATTTTAGCAAAAAACTGCCACAACATTTTGTCATTTGTGCAAAACATTGGCAAAAACTTTTTCCCAGAAAGACGTGGTGCATTTTTCAGTTTTTGGTTTTGTTTTTTTTTTTTTTTTTGTTACTTCTGCTAATTACTCTTTATTTTGTGAGATGCCAAGCAGTGCTAAGACAATGGGCATTCTATCAGTGCTGGGGCATAATGTGGGGCCGTATTAGGCATTAGCCCAACCACAGCTCTAAGCCTCAAGGGGCCTTCCCTCCTAAAAATGTCAATGTCTTCCACACACCCATGAGACTAGGAAATGGTTTAAGGGTCAAAGTCTTGGATTTACACAACACAAAACCCCACCTAAGTCCCTCTTAATGTTCATAAGTCTTTCTTTTGATTTGGACAAGGTCACAGAGGAATTCTGTGACTGAGATGGAAATTGAATCTAGGAATTTCAAAATCTCAGTGTACACCTTCAACAATCAACTGCCTTTTCCCCATTATTTTTCTTCTCCTACCCTTCCAACACAGCCTGACATAGGTTATGTTTGCATTATTGACAGGTACTCATACTGAGCAGTAAACTTCATTGATTTCCCCATGATAATGCAGATCTCTTTCCTGAGATGTCAGTACTGTGGGCATGACTGGACACAGGCTAATAAAGACCTGGTTTCTATTGCTTTACTGTTCTAGCAACAATATTTCAACTCGACTTTTCTAGGTTTCTTTTATAACTTACTTTTTACCAACACTGGGATAATCTAATGTCTGTTCTACACGAAAGATTGTGAACTGTGAAATGTAGGTGCCTACTGAGCCTTTTAGTGTCTAAAATACAATTCATCACCACAAAAAATATTATCTTAGGGGTACAGGCAGATGTTATTTTAGACATTAAGTAGCTCAGTCATGGATATGAGACAACTTAATCATAAAGCTTGAATAGCTCTGTTTGAACGGAACCCGTTGCTGAAAGGTTTCCCACAAAGAGATCTTGAATTAGCCACAGCCCAAATAGGTTCCTAAAACCTGGGAATGTCAGACACACAAAGAAATGTACAAGAATTGCAACCTGCTGATTTGCACATTATGAACAGAAAAAAGGACTAATTTCCCAAGTACATTGTTCTCATTACTTTTCCTTCAGCTTTATTGCCATATTCACTGCTGGGCCATAACGGCTACAGCAAAAGAACAAATACCAGGTTATAGTATCTTTAATTCTTTTTTGTTGCTATAAGGTAGAAAATGTTAATTCTGTTGTGGAGGTCCCCAGATGAACAACTCTATGCACAGCAATCAATTAAAACTACGCATTTAATCATGATTTTCACACGGGAAATTGTTAGTCATCATGTTACTCAGTTTTATAGTTTTGATTTTGATCTAGACCATCTGTCATAATTCACATAAAGAAAATTCAAAGGTTGGCCAGAAAAACGACATACAGGTTTATTTAACGACAATTTTTTTTTATCATAAGACACCTATGCTGTTTTTCTCATAATAGCCCCCAAATTAGGCAAGGGTGTATGATAAAGTGAAGAAATATTGAAGATAGACAACTTTGCGGATTAGGCAGCAGGATAGTCACAAATGTGTTCTCTGTGAATTGCAGGAGTGAGAGATTTTGATGTTGGTAGTTCTAACCTTAAAATTAACATGAATTTTTGAGACTCTCATGGTAGTTTTAATTTCTACTTAATTTCCTATCTTCCATATGACTTTGAAAATCGTGTCCTTATAGCATTTCCTACATTCGTATTTGGTTTATCAAGTTCAAGCACACAAAGTTTTGAGTCTTAAATTCCCCTAGTGGAGACTTTCTTATTGTAAAGATGCTACTTGCCCTAGATGGTCACAAGCATTTCATAGACTGTCCTGGCAGTTTCTGCACCGTAATGAAAATATTAGTGCTGCTTCAGATTTATCCTGATAAGAAAACAGGACCATGCCTTTTAGTTTATCTGACTGGATACATTTTCTTCCCCAGCAGCTGCATTAAGGAAAAAAAAAAAAAATGCCAAAGGTATTTCTCAGGATTCCAATTAAAGAAATTGATTTTATTGAGAGACACTGGAGAGAAATAAAAGTGTATTTTTTGCACCAAAATGTAAGCCATTCCTTACTTCTTGGGATAATGATAAAAAGATAAAACTGATTGGTGTTGATAGATAAGGTCATTATTAAATAAAGAACCCTATACAGAAAGCAATAACCATTACTCTAGTGGGAAAAAAAAGAATTATTCTGCACAACCTGTTTGTACTGTTATGAAAAAATAAACAAAAGTTAATTGTATAAGCAACTTATTTAAACAGTAAGAACATAAGCACAAAGAGATACGGCTGAAATCTGAATAGATAATTGATTTCACCTATGTCCCAGGAATTAATTTAGTTGTTAAACCTTTGTATTTACTTAGGTGATCCCTGCCTAGTAAAATGGTAGGCTACATTTATCTCTGTGACAGAAAATACACGAAGTCATAAGCCAGTGAAGCCAGCCCCAGTGTCTTGTGAGGGTTTTTTCATTGTTTAGTATAAGCTATCCCATAGACGGTGCCAGGCAGGTATTATTAAGAAATGAAGACACAATTTAGTAAGATATGCATAATACAACTATAAAATCAGCCAAATAAAGAGAAACTGAAAAAAATCCAAAGTAATTTTTTCTCCATTCTTTTCCATCAAGCACTGAAAAGTCCCCATCCCTTCACATAAGCTTCGTTCACACTGAGACGAAAATTTTAGCATCAAGCCCACTTCTCATTTGCAGATTTGAACATACTTACTTAATCCAAATGGGTGTCACTGCTGTTGCTAAGTACATTGATTTTCCGTCCAGCTGGAGCACTACAGAAAGTGGGTTATCTGACTTGATTTTTGGTGTAATCAGTTCCGTGCCACTGGAGAGCTGCTACAAGCCACCTCTGAACACCAAGAGTCAAAGCAAAGAATTTAAAATGCATCTGTAAAAGGAGAGATCTAATGGCCTCCAAACTCTAGGGATTTTACAAGAATTGGATTTGGCTTCCCTCTGGCACCGGTCAGATATTTTTTTATTACCTAAGGCTACAATTCAGCAAAGTTCATAAATAGGTGTGCAAGTTGATCCAGATGAGTAACTCCACTCAGCAACCATCTTCAGGTCATAAAAGGATAGTCCAATTCCTTGTTATTGATTGTCTTTGGACCTCTGAAGACCAAGTGTATATGTATTTGCTTTCTTACAGAGAAGTGTCCCCACCAGAACTCAAATTCTTAGTACTTTTTCTTCCTAGTGAGGATATTTTACAAATGCATCTTAACATAGAGCAGAAACAAAACCCAATGAAAGCAAAGTCTTTCATGAAACTCTGACTCAACTGACATTAGTTGAAAAAGTCCGGTCTTCAAAGTCACCAAGAGCAGAAGCATACCTATTACATTTGCCAGTCTGTTAAATTAATTATTTTGTCCCTGCTGCTAAGTAATCTTATTTTTCCCATACTGAGTAACAGCCAGAGGTATGGATAAAACAGCATTTTTTAAGGTGTTACTCAAACACAGAGCAGAACCAGAATACACATCCTAAGTATCTGTGATCAAAGTATAAGACAAGAACGAACAAATAAATAGAGGCTGATGCTGATGAAGCAGTGCAATATCTTAGTTTGACAGACAGAGGTTACAGTCTTCAGAAAAAAATGGTAGTTTTGTGTAAAGGCATGATAGAAACAAGAATTTAAGTTAAAATTAATTTGTTTTTTAAACAGTGAATTAAAGGGCATTTTAATACTGAATACATCCTTTCTGTCTGTCAGTTTGATACTTCATATACCATGTCTCATGTTTGGGCACTGGCAAGCTGAAGGATGGTTCAGCCCTCATTTTTGGGGCCCACATTTTAGATTTGGAGCTCAAACAGTTTATCGCTATTAAGTCTCCTCGGAGCCTTCTCTTCTCCAGGCTGAACAACCCCAACTCTTTCAGCCTGTCCTCAGGGGAGGTGCTCCAGCCCTCTGATTAATTTCGTGGCTCTCCCCTGGACTCTCTCCAACAGGTCCATGTCTTTTTTATGTTGGGGGCCCCACATCTGAACACAGTACTCCAGGTGGGGTCTCACGAGAGCAGAGTAGAGGGGGAGAATCACCTCCCTTGACCTTCTGCTAATGCTGCTTTTGATGCAGCCCAGGACACGGTTGGCTTTCTGGGCTGCAAGCGCACACTGCCAGCTCATGTTCAGCTTCTCATCCACCAATACCCCTAAGTCCTTCTTCTCAGAGCTGCTCTCTATCCACTCTTCGCCCAGCCTGTATTTGTGCTTGGGATTGCCTCGACCCACGTGCGGGACCTTGCACCTGGCCTTGTTAAATTTCATGAGGTTGGCATTGGCCCACCTCTCAAGCCTGTCAAGGTCCCTCTGGATGGCATCCCTTCCCTCCAGTGTGTCCACCACACAGCTTGGTGTCATCAGCAAACTTGCTGAGGGTGCACTCCATCCCACTGTCCATGTCTCCAACAAAGATGTTAAACTACACTGGTCCCAGTACTGACCCCTACAGAACACCACTTGTCACCAGTCTCTACTTGGACATTGAGCCATTGACCACAACTCTTTGAGTGCAGTCGTTTAACCAGTTCCTTATCCAGCAAGTGGTCCTTCTGTCAAATTCATGTCCCTCCAACTGAGAGACAAGGATGTCATGTGGGACTGTGTCAAAGGCTTTGCACAAGTCCAGGTAGATGATGTCAGTTGCCCTTCCTCTATCCACCAGCTCTGTGGCCCTGTTGTAGAACTTTTACAGTAATGCTGGGTCAGAACCAGAAATTTCCAAAGGCAGATAAATTGTAAGGCATAGATACAGGTCTGAATTTTCTAGAAGCCTGACATAATCTGAGCCAGGAGCCTACCCAGACATGTCACTATTTTTTGACTCAGTTAAAGAAAGAAGCAGTGTGGCACTGAGGACTGCTGTATGCTTGGCTGTATCTATCTGAAAGACTTTTGGGTATGCATTGATCCTAACTGTAACACACCTGTAACTCAAACCACTGAATAGGTTCAGTTTTCTCCCTGCTGTTACTGAATTAGTGAAACTCCTCCAAAATCTGACTTCAAAGCTACATCTATTTTTCTTTCACTTTATGTTCCCTGCTTTCCTCCTTCCATTTATTAGATATATTTGATGATACACCAAGCTACCACGGTTTTAGTCTTTACATTGGAATTCATTTTCTCACTGCCTTTCTGAACCTTGAGAATTATCTAGAATAGATTAATAGCATCATACAGGCAGACCACGTCTCACCAGCCTTAAGGGTAAATGGAAATTGTAATTAAATGTATTCATATTATACCCTTTTCTTATTAGATAGATGAATTGGAGTAGATCCTGTCATTCTTTTCTCTCAGCAGGTCAACTTCCTACATATATAGATTCAAATATTTCATATAAGCATGTTTGCAAGTACAGAAAGGTTTATGCCAAGATTTAATGTGCTTTCACATCTGTAGCTGTTGTGTTTCATTGTAATTTATGAGCAAAGAAACTGAATTCTGTAGGTGAAAGAATGGTAATGTTGTCAAGAAAATGGTGTGAAGAAGAAGATATCTATTTACTTACCATCTCCTAGGACTTACTGTCACTGTTACTCTTTTTGCTGATTTTACTGAACTTGACAACAGAAGCCAGACTGCCACCAGTTTGCAGGCACCCAGGGATGCAGGTCAACCTCTAGTCAGATCAGTGAGAGCCCTGAACATGCCTTGCTCATGTAGGCTTAAACAGATGGAAAACACCAAAGTCAACTAAGTTCTTGGAAAAAATCTTTTGAAAGTCCTCTCTGCATTTTAGGACACTGAAATTGGTCTCTCAGTCATTCTCAAATTTAACATTTTAGTGATAATGATCACATAAAGCATAACAGTGTTAGAATTGGTCAAAAAACATTTGGCAAGTGGATTACACTGGAAGATATTTGCTTGTCACATCTGAAAAATGTCCCATAGCAGCATGTTAATTCAGTGATACACACTTTGAAAGCAAAGAATTGAAATGAGTCATTTTTGTTTTCTCATTTCAATAACACTGAAATGTTTTTTTTCAAGGTTATGATTTGCTTTTACATTGTTTCAGTGTTATGCTATGGTTTTTGCCTCAACATCAAAATGTCATTTTTGCAGTGTTGCCAAATCTCCCTTTTTTGCCTCAGAGTTTCCTTTTCAGAGAAGATAACATCCAATCTTGAGTTTTTATACTCATTTTGAATTGAAAAGGACATTTGAACTACATGAAATTTCCCATAGAGCTGAAAATATGTCTGTTCTTCAGTCCAAGAGCCTGTAGGAAATTAAATTAGGAAAATAAATAAATATATAAACTATTACATTTAATTTTTTAGTGGAAAGATACACTTGGAACCTTACAAATAACAGACAACTGGAAATTACTTTTTTCTTTCACGTTGCTTTAACAGAAACCTCTGCTGACAGATTTTTGGAAAAGGTTCCAAAATAAGTCATTTTCTGTATCTTTGAAGAATGTTGACATAATTAGGTACCAACACTATGCTTTACTTTGGTTCAAACATCCAGCCTTTCCTCCATTTTATAAGACTCCACTCATTTCTTCACTGCAGAGACACGTATGTTTCGGGGATGACTGGCTGTATAGCGTTCCATCCAGAACACCCAGTGCCAGGGAAGGTTACTGATGTGTTCCCAAGGAGCACAACTGTGACGGCATGGACCCATGACAGACCTAAGAAGTCACACACCGCCTTCTGCAGCAGACAGGCACTACCATGTCTTTGTTGCAAAGATTAGCCTGTTGGCCTGATTTTTTTTTTTTTTTTGAGCTGTTCACTAAGGCAAAGGGAAAAAAAAGGAAAAAAAAAAAAACTTATGCTGGTGGGCTTCAACTTCAAGTACTGCTAGCAGAAAGTGAATGTGGAACATATTGGCTAGCAGAACTAGAACTCATTTCTGTCAGCGTCTTGTCTGTCAAAGCAAAAATTAGCACCAGGAATCCATGAAGTTTGTAGCGACATATATATGGAAACCATATAGAAACTAATTTGTGAATTAGTCACGGGGAAACATTATGAGAAAATTGGAGACTGTAGGTTATATTTCTGGTTTCCTCTGTGATGTCCCCTAGGATTTTGTTGTAAACAACCTTTTGATTACTGAGAAATTTTAAAATAATAATAATAAAAAAGAAAACCTATAAATTTCCATTTATTTCAGTGTTAAACTCATTGCATATCAAACAAACTGCTCTGCACTTCGAAAAAAAAAATCCATACTCTATATCATATTTTGTTCTCTTGTTTCTCTTCAGAGAATGAAATAAGAGGAGAGCTTCCTGGAATGTAAATTTTTTTCACTGGTCCTTTTATCCTGTCTCCATTCTTTAAAATTCAAAGTATCCTCATCTTTGGAAAAGTTAGAAAGCAGGAAAAGCATATTGAACCATGGTAATTTTGCAATCTTTAACATCCCTGCTTGATGAGGCTTTGTAATGTCACCAGCTGGCAAACAGAAAAAAAATGGTATTTCATCTTCCTTGAGGGTAAAAAGTAGGGGAAAAAAGACAAATGACAGGTCTTACATCAAAAACCCACAAAATAATGAATTTTATTGAAGAATGTTTTCTGTTTATTTGCATGATAAGCACTGGAAACAACAGCAAAATTTATTTCCTGCAAGATTTGGTTTTGGGTTGGTGGGGGTTTGTTTGTTTCCTTGGGGTTTTTTCCACTATTTTGAGGAGGGGAGGAGATGCCTTGGGAGGGTTATTGAATTGTTCCCACCAGCCCTGCTCCCCGTGCCCCCGCAGCCCCGGCAGCGCCGTGCCCACGAGGTGGAGCCGCAGCCCGGCGGGAGCTGGGCTCTGCGGGAGGGATGCTGGAGCACGAGAAAAAAGCTCAGCACCGGCTGTGCTGAGAACTGCCTCACGTTGAAACTGGGACTAAGAGAACCCTTAAGTGGTTTCTTGGATCGGTGCCCATAAGTACGGTAATTGTTTTTAAATAGATCCAAGAAATGAAGCGTTGCCAGTTGGAATCACTTTCTTGGTGAAAGAAAGTGTTTCTTTTCCATCATCTACATATTTGTGTTTTGGAGAAGTGACAACAGAAAATAACACATTTGGATGAGGAGTTTAGTGCTGGGCAGTCTCTGTACAGTTAATTCACGGATTCAAAGCTGCCTTTGGGAGCCAGCCCTGCTAGGCTCCCCATATCATAGAATCATTGAGTGGTTCGGGTTGGAATGGACCTTAAAGATCATCTAGTTCCAACCTCCCTGCTATGGGCAGGGACACCCTCTACTAGCCCAGGTTGCTCAAAGCCTCATCCAGACTGGTCTTCAACACCTTCAGGGACGGGGCATCCACAACTTCCTTGGGCAACCTGGGCCAGTGCCGCACCACTCTCACAGTGAAAAATTTCTTCCTAATATCTAATCTAAATCTACCCTCTTTCAGCTCAAAACTATTATCCCTCATCCTATCACTACACTCCATGATAAAGAGTCCCTCCCCATCTCTCCCGTAGCCCCCTTTAAATACTGGAAGGCTGATACAATGTCTCCCCAGAGCCTTCTCTTCTCCTGGCTGAACAACCCCAACTCTCTCAGCCTGTCAAAACTCCCACATTCGTGTTATCAGGCTGCTTCAGCTCAAACTCCACAGCTATGCCATGCACGTACTTGAGCTCGCCTTTGCATGTCCCGAGGCTTTGTTTCATGAGGTGCTGCTGAGTTGCACTGTGTGTGATCGCCCCGCGCAGCCCTGCAGGCCCATAGAGCCCTGCTGTGATATTGCTGGAGTGTCCAAAACCAGGTCACTCTAGGCAGCATGGGCAGGAAAGGTGCAGATTTTGATGTTCTGAGTTTATGCTATCTAAGCACTTGTCTTTACCTTTAGAGTAGTCACAGACCTGTAGTAAACCTGGGAACATACAGATACCTCTAGACATACAGAATCTATATATTTAAGCAGGAAAAAGCAGGATTTTAACAGGAAATAGACAGGAAGTAGCATTAGATGGGAAGCTGAAGAACAGATGTGTTATCTGGTTTAGCAAAGAACGGACAGGATTTGCCTATGTAATATTTTGTAGACAGAAATGGCAATGTGACTTCAAATCTGGAACTGCCTCGTGGTCTCACAGCTTGGAAAACAATAGGATAAATTGTTATTTCCTTACCAACATTACTTGGGCAAGAAAGAATAGGGAATATAAAGAACAGAATTGAGAGATCTTTTCACATCTCTAACCACTGAGATTCCCTAATTTCTCAGAGAATTCCACTTCATTTGTGATTGCAAGTACTGTCCCACTTTCCTCATTAGGTATGCTTTGATTCATCCTACATTCTTTCATTGCCTTGTACGTCTTAATGGCAAGTGGCAGAATTTTTTTATGTCTGCAGTAATTATCATGACACAGTGTTACTATTTATTGGTTCTGAGGTACTGCAGTACAGATTACTTTCTATAAACATTTGGACATCATCACCAAATTCAGCACAGATTCATAAATATGTTGATATTATTCCAAACAAGGCCTGGGGGAAAATGAGCTAAATCCTGAAAAAATTGCTCAATTCTACCACAGAAAAGGTACTTAAACCTGTCAAAATTGCAATAAGCATCACCGGGACACCTATGAAATGCAGCTTTGTACATGGCCCATGCACATTGTCGCCGCTGTACCTCCAGCTCCTGCTGTCTGCAGCATCCTGGGAGTGACACCGAGTCTGATTGCCAGCTCTGTGGGCCAAGAAAGATTCACTACTCAGAGGAGGTTTGTTCTAAACTGGCTGTAGCCTGGTCCTAAGGTTTGAACAGACTTTTACAGCTGTGGTGCATGAGGTGCTTTCCTGGGGCATTTAACCTGTTTTAGTGTCTTTTTAAAGAAATTTGATACGTTGCTTCGAAACTGTGATACCCAGTCCAAATCAGGAGCAGGAGCAGGAGCAATTTGGAGATTGACTTTGAAAGCCTACACCTGAACTGAACATGAACTATGACATGTTCATGTGAACATGTCCTGCTTATCCCTATATGTCAATATTAAACAGCAGCATGCTGGCTCTTCCCAGTCCACAGGAAAAATAAGATATTTTCATTTCCTTCTTTTCAAATTTTTCTCATCTGGGAATGTACAGGAGAGAGAAAAAACAGATCTTTTATAGATATGGGGTTTTTTACTATAACAGAAAAATGTTATACTACGGGTATTATAAAGAAGCATATGGGTTATAGTTTATGCATATTTATTCTCTGCTTTGGAGGAACTCGTCAACTTCTATTAGATTTTTTTCATTATTCTTGATGAAGAGTTTAATATGTAAAGTGAATTCTGTTGAACATTACTGGCATCATATCATCATTAAATTAATCCATGCCATCTCTCCATCTCATGATAACCCTGTGTCAGGAGAAGTTTTTGACTGAAGACAGCACACATGGATTCATTTAAGAATATATGTTCGACTTCCCAAAAGAACAACAGGCACTAACACTTAAGTGAACAACATATTTAAGGCTACCTAAATCATATTTGTTGCAGAGATAGATTTAAAATGTATTAACTTTTTTTCTTTTTTTTCTCTAATTGAGGGACTGTCTTTTAGCTTGTGATACAGCATTCCCCTAAAACCACCCATAGGATCGCTGGGTTTACTTATATGCTTCAAGTCTGACATACTCAAGTACTTTGTGAAATGGGGTGAACACTATTTTCAGACTGAACTATTTTTTTAATAGTGGCAATTTTTAAGACTGTATTATGGTATATTAAAGAGAAAAAATTTTGGTTTGTCTTTTGAGATGTTCCCCTTAACTACAGTCTTGAAGTACTCTAAACTGACAGACTTGACAGGTTGGATTTGCCCCTATGTAGCAAAGTGAGGCAGTTAACATCTCAGGGAAATGTTTTCTCCAGCTGCAGGAAGTATATTAAAATTCTCACAACAGCTAATTCCCTCACAACTCCATTGACAATTGCCAGCAGCTTCTATGAAGAGCTAAGCAGCCCCATTACAAATCATCAGGTGAAATGAATGAGGTTCAATGTTTAAAGAAAGTCAGAATAATAATTCTATAAAACTGAAGCACAAAGCCCAGTGGAGAGTGTTCCTGTAAGAATTAAGTTATTAAATTTTTAAGCAATCACACACAATAAAGCAGCTGAAATATTGTTTCATAATAAATACTATTGCTGATGCAAATCTGATTCATTCTAATGGCTACTATAATTAACTGCACGGTTTGTGAGCTGTTAATTTTGGGGATGAATAATTGGTTAAACCAAGTTTTGTGTATTGCAATGTAATACACTTGTTCAATTTTCCACTTAATTTCAATTAATATGGGTTTTACATGTACTCCACTGTTGCAGTTTTTATGCCTATTATTTTTAATTAGGGAAAAGCAATACCTTGGTGGAACAGAACAAACGAGCAACACTGTGTGTTGTTTCCAAGGGTTTTTTATCCCACTACAGATATTTCAAGCTCTTATCACTTAACTATCTAAAATGTCAATCACCGCTCCTGAAGTCGAATGGAACTGGGAGTGCCAGCTCCAGCATAAAACAGAAGGCAAAAAGGGATCTGTCAGTCCCCTCATTCACTTACTGACCTCTGCACAGTGATCTTCAGTTCAAACTATGTATCTTTGCTACCCTTCTTGATGTTTTCAGTACTCCCAAATGTTTCAGTGATTACTGTGTGACGATGTGATTGTTCACAGCCAAAAAGATGAGCAGACTCCCACAGAGTGGACAGAGAGGGTTATTCCCATTCCCTTTGCTCCTGACTGCCCACACATGGCACTACCCAGCTCCTAGAGATTGCTGCATGACTGATAAAATGAGAGCAAGTGTTCTAGAAGAGCTCTTTGTTTGTCCTCCCTCCAGAGCCAAATCTTTGCAGGTGTCTGGTAAATTCCCAGCGCCACTGATGCAGTTGTTTTATCTCTGACTCTTCTCACTTCCCCAGTGTGAAAGATTTGGTGGCTGGAGTGTAGCTGGCAGCTTTGCTGGTGATAAATGAGAGAGAAAACCTCCAGTCTACTCTTCCTTCATCTGTGTCATTAATAACTGGGTTATAAAAAAAAAAAAGCCTTCAGGGTACTGCTGAATGAATTTTTATTGTGCATTTCACAGAAGCTTAAACAGAAAATAGAAATCCAGACACTACGTTTTAAAAGCCAAACAAAGCAGGGTTAACCAACTCTGGCTAAGCAGACAAGAGTCAATGCCTAACCCACATCATCAAACCCTTCACAGGCTTTTTAATGCACTCATCTGCATTGCATCATTACCCTCACTTTGTAAACAGAGAGGAGCAAGAGACATAAAAGTAGAACTATTAGCTCAGGAACTTTTGGTACAGTAAAAGATTTGTGCCTAGATCAACTCAACAAAAGATTTCTGAGGTTTCGAAGAGATTTCTGCAGGTAGTGACAAGTTCCTGGAATCCCCAAAATGTTATATGATAATGTTCATGATGCATGCTTTAAAAGAAACACATGGAAGACAAGTAGTTGAAAAACAACATATGTGAGGTGTGGAGCTGCACACAGAAAGGCATCAGCTGGAAAGCAAAATGTTTAAAGGGAACCTCTTAGTTCATTTTTTTTTTTTTTTTTTAGCATGGTTAGTGTGTGTACCAGTAAAAGCATCTGCTATGAGATTTTTAAGACACTCAAAAAGACTTTCTCCACCATTAATGACCAACTCATCAACAGATGTCTGAAGAGCTGATCATATTTCAGCCCCATGCACTAACCACCCTCTTTGCAATGTTCCCCGGCAGGCCAGATGACTCTGAAGACGCAGCACGTGCAGGACTCCAAGATGGGCTTTGTAATCAATGCAATATACTCCATGGCGTACGGCCTCCACAACATGCAGCTTTCACTGTGCCCAGGCTATGTGGGCCTCTGTGATGCCATGAAGCCCATAGATGGTCGGAAGCTCCTGGAATCCCTCATGAAGACAAACTTTACTGGGGTCTCTGGGGACATGATCTTGTTTGATGAGAATGGCGACTCACCAGGAAGGTAGCGTTGACATTTGTCAAACTGTTTAGTACCAGATACGTTAACTGTGCATAGTAGATGCATGCAGACTTGACATCAGAGCTAAGATCTCAAACTTTTATTTTCATGTTTCCTGACTTCCTGTGCTTATTTTTCCAAAACAACTCTTTTTCATTTTTTTTAATGTGAAATTTTTATGATATTTAAGGTTAAAGACATGAACTTTCAGGCATACAATCTTCTTGCATGTATTTGCAATTTCACCCAGAAGTGTTCAAAGCCAGGCTGGATGAGGCTTTTTGTCTAGTGAGAGGTGTCCCTGCCCATGGCAGGGGGTTGGAACTTGATCTTTAAGGTCCCTTCCAACCCAAACCATTCTATGATTCTGTGATTACTCCTCACTACAAACCATTGGACCTTCAACTTTATGTTCACAGACCATGATGGCACCAAAGCATTGCTCCCTCTCTCTTTGGGTGTTTAAATGTATGTGTTTGATCGAGCAATAAGCAAACATAGCAGACATAATCCTTTTATTAAGAAATATAAAACAATATCAAAAAATATTGTCCTGATTTTCCATCACATTTATTAGAAGTCTGCTTCTATATCTGCCAAAGGTCTTTCCTCTTGTGTAACAGACTAAGCTAGTAATTAATACTGTACTGCTGTAAGCAAAACTGAATTTAAACAAACCTTCTTTTGCTGATAACTTCTGTGTATACACATGGGTATTTGAATTATAAGACAAATTCAGGTTTTTTGGTGACATATATGCAGTATCCACACAAATACACATTAAAAAGTGTAATGAGGGTTTTTTCTAGGTTTCTGCCTACCGAACTTTCAGAAGATGAACAGCAAGTGTGATGGAATTCAAAATATTTTTCTCTATATTTCAGTGGTTAGATGCCTGCCTTATTCACTGCTTTTGCTCCAATTTGATTAAGGCATCCCTTTCTGTCTACGTTATTAGGAAGTTTTCAAACATCTTCATGATGGCATCGTATGAATAGATGACTAGAGGGAAAATTGCTCATCTTGTACACTCATTTATATTTTGTCTTCTCCCCCTAATGCCCTAATGTGAACTGAAAGGAAAGCATAAACTTCCAAGTAGAGATGGGTAGGAAAAGGTGAATCCATTGGTCAGAATATTTTGACATTTCCAAAAATTTCTACAATTTCACAACGGATTTGTTTTTTGGTCATTTTATTTGAAAACCTGTAAAGTCAGCATTCTCCTGAAAAGAGAGGACATCCACCTACAAAACAGTGTGTTTGTGTCTCAGGAGATAGAAATTTTCAAACTCTTCAGACTCTTCAGATGCAGGAAGTACACTGCGAGCTGGTAGGAGAACTCAGACAAAACTGGCAAAAACCCAGGAAAATTTCAGATGGAAATTTATTTTCAGCACTGTTTTGGTGAGCAAGGCTGTACTCTCTGAAACATTTCTATTTTTACAAATATCCAAATTCTGAAGAAAAGTGCTTAGTCTGGATTTTTCTGAACAAGTTCCTTAAAAGAGACTTGTCCCACCTTCTCCTAAAGGATTTCCATTCGGTTTTAGTGGTGCTCTGATGCAGTGGACTACATCCTACCTTATTCCTATCTGTTTCACTCATTTCTTGCAGAAAGACTGAAGGCTGCTGAAAATAAAAGATATGTGGCCTGCCACAAATGAATGATATGTAGTGACAACAACACCAATGGCAATATCTAAACGTTGCAAAGGGACCTTTACCTTTTCCTAATGTTGGCATGTTTAACAATAATGATTTAATTCCATTTGTTGCAAGGAATTTAATTGAATATCTTGGGTCTTTTTAAATTCAATTCTAAAAAGATAATGAAGGAATTGTATCATGTGCAGTCATTTGCTCAGTTTCAGTAGGACATTAGTGTTTTTTTGAAGAGTACAGAGACACCATGTTGATTGTGCATCTCAGGGTAACACACATTTAAGAAAGTCCAGCCTCACTGGATTTGTGTGAGATACAGCAGTGCTCTGACTACTCAAACTGACAGACTGTGTGTGGTGACAAAATGGTCCCAGAGTTTGTTTACTTTTGAAACGTACTTCTTTGTTTCCTTTTTTCCTACTATAGTCATATCATTAAATCCATTCTATGTGCTTAAATTAGCCAACATTGTGTCAAAATTTACTTTTTCATTATTAAGAAGGCTTTATAGGAAGCTTCATCCCTAACGCCCAGGTTTTGAGTAGTTTGCAGTTTTTTGAGAACTGTCAAACACTATCTGCAACAGCTGGGAGATGTGCAGTCATACTGGAACAACTCATCTTTCCTGTTCACTTGCACCAATAGCTGCATCTTCACTTTGTAAAATGGAAAATTAAATCCTCACAGCTGTACCGTGGTGGTGGTGTTAAGCAGGAAATCAGAACATAAAAAGCCTTTCTGACCTAGATAGCTCAGGATTTTGATGTATAGCAAAAGGGTTTTGATATTATACAACAGACCATTAATCCCACAAGATGCTTTGAATCCTGGACCTATTCCAAAGTCCTTTATGTGTATGTTGAGCTTTAAGCAGATAGACAGTAGTGGAGGGCTTGTTTTAGGAGACAGAAGACACAGAAAAAAACAAATTAGTATGGAAGGAACAGCCATGATTTCTCAGGAAGATAACAACTATCTGTAAATTCTATCAAAATTCCAAAAAAGAAATTGAGAAGGGAAAAAAGTCAAGAAAAACAAGATGCTGATGTTTGGACTGTGCTACCAATGGAATACAGATTCTCAGCAATTTCATGGCACTTCTGTTTTGAAACAAGTGCTTTGCAGTGTGATTAGGGCACTGCTGGAAATGTGCTATTGCACCATCTGATCTCTCCTGTCTTAAAGTGACAAACTGTCCCTGTGGTTTCTCAAGGAAGCTCCAGGGAACCAGTGACTCATGAACCTCCACTATAGCAATGGACTTACTGAGTCTGGCTATTACTATTAGTCCACCGTTGCTGTTCTCCACAGGGAAGAGAGACACAACATACCAAGACAATAGTTTATTTAATTTGCTAGTTTTCTTTCCAGTATTCCCTTGGGATGTATGCATGGAACTGCATGCTGGAGGGATAATTGTTTTAGGTCCTGTGGCCTGTTAAGCCACTGGCAGTGTTTTCATTCATCTGCCCCTGAAACTCTGAACTGACAGCTTTAACAAAGCAATACTCACAGGAGTGTCCTGACAATGCTGAACAAAGATTCCACAGTGGCTTCTGGGATAACTTTTTGGTTAGTCTGTTTAATCCTTGAACACAGTTACTATGCCTGTGCATCTCAGATAAAAAAAAAAAAAAACAACTTGGTTTATAACTATTTATTTGATTTGTGTGTGTATTATCTGGATTCAATTAATTTGTGTCAGTCTGGCATTCACATCTCTGACTTTGACTAGATCATTCTCAAAGCTGTGGACATTTCCTTCTTTATACAGTAGAGAAAGTGAAATATTCCAAAATCCAGGAGTACCATAAATTTTTCTTCCTAGCTGTGTTGTTGCTCAATTGTTCTACTTTTGGAAAGACTCAAGAATCATATGATACGTGTAATATCACATTGCCCATTCAGTCAGGCACCACGTTCATTTTCTTTCCCAGGTTGCTTGCAGTCCTGACCTTGACCTGTGTGTGTTTTTGACATCAAATCACTGCCAGTTGCCCCACTGTCACAGTTAGAATTTGTTGCCTGATGCAAAGCATCCTGAGATCCATGGATGGAGAATGTCACAGAATAATTTTACTGTATTTTTTTTTTATGTCAGCATGGGGAAAATATTGATGTTAGATATAGTATGGCTACAGTTTGTCAGTTTTTAAAGTGTTTCCTCTAAACTTAAGAGAGATACTTGGGTATATTAGTTAAGAGATTGTCTGATTTAATAAGCGGGTTCTTTTCCTTATCTGTACATCAGACTTCACAAATTACACTCTGACAATATCACTTGTAATCCAGCCCTGTTCATATGCTTTGCCTTTGGGACTAATCTTGTGCCTGCTGCCAGGAAAACTTTGTCCCAGACAGGTTTTCTAAACATATGATTGTGTTAATCTACTGTCTATATAATTTGCTTATTTTTCATCAGTGGATTTCAATGTTGCTTAGTTAGATACTGCAAAATCCACTAAAGAGAAGGTGAAGAAAAGCATGACATCATCACTTCAGGAGTTGCCCAGCTTTCCAAGCGTGCCTTATAAGTAACTGCTAAAAACAACCGGTTGATAAGACAGGAAGGTGGCCTGGTGCTCAGCATGCTGGTAGGAGGCTAGTGAGTCCTACGCTCGTCCACAGACTTTCCATAAGATTCTGTGGGAGCTAAAAAGAAAGTGGGAGGAAGAGGAACATGAACCTGCAAACTCTGATGAGCTCCAGCTCTGCTCTTAATACTTCTGTTCCCAGATAAAGAGGTGATGTAACCCAAAAGAAGCCTAGTACTTGAGGCATGAATGCTCTTTCTCTTCTGTACCATACTGCACAAGGAATTAAATGTGTTCTGATCACTGAGGAATTATATAAAAATATAGGGGGTTGTAACAGGAGAGAATAGCATTTGCCACTGCAATGCTATAGAAGAAAAAGGAAAAAAAACAAAGCAAGTCTTCGTTCTTCAAATGCCTGGACTGCAAGGTGCCTCTTGATAAGATCTTCCTGAAGCCTCCAGCAAGTCCTGAAGTCCTGGAGTCTGTACCTGAAGAACAATGCCTGATTCCTCTCTGGGTGCCACACCGAATTGCATCTCACAGTCTTAGAGCATGGGAAGTTTCTTTTGATCCCACAGACCTATATTGCAGATAAAACACCTTCAGAGCTTAGCTGTCTTCAGGCTTCCTCTCTCAGGAGACAAATAACAACCTGTGGACAGTGAGGAGCCTTTGACATTGGGAATTGCCATTATAGGTTTAGATTTATCTCCATCTGCTGTGGAGGAAGCCCAGGACAGCTAAGGTTCCCTACGCCGTTGGCTTCAGTGCTGAAAGTTAGACAGGATGAATCCTGTCTGGCCCATTTCCTTGTTTTCCTTAAATAAATACAGTCATCCTCAGAAGTTCAGTCATGTAACCCCAAAGTGTTCAAAGAACTTTCATTGTGACAGAAGAAAACAAATCAAAATGCAAAGGAAAAGAATTATTATGACATCACAAAAATTATTGGGAGAGACTCAAGGGCAAGTATAATGCTTGAAATTTTGCCTTCTTTATTTCAGCAAGCTTGCTTTTGACTGCATGATGTTTCTTTAATTTGGAACGTTTCATGATGTTTTCTTCAACTCAACTATGTATCCCTTTTGTGTTTCCAAAGATACGAAATAATGAATTTTAAGAAAATGGGAAAGGACTACTTTGATTATATCAATGTTGGCAGCTGGGACAATGGTGAGCTCAAAATGGATGATGACGAAATATGGTCGGAGAAAAATAATATCATCAGATCTGTGTGCAGTGAACCCTGCGAAAAAGGCCAGATAAAGGTAAATATTTTCTCCATTTACTTCAGTTGTGTAGAATGCATAGCCTTGAAATTTGAAAGCAAGTTTTTCCTGACTCCGATATGGAGACAGTATCTCACAACTTAATTAAAATGTACAGACTTATGTATTTTGTTCTTATGCTTATCATAGTCATCTCACTGTCTTTGTAAGTTGTTATTTTCTTGTACTCCTATGTTTATGAACTGCGAACTTTTTTTATACTCGTGTTCCAAATGTTTTAAAATAAGAATTGGAGGGGGGGGGACAGGTTGTCACATATTTTTACAGCACCTGATTCAGTGCAGTGTAAATCACCAACTGGGACTTGTCAGTACAATTGCAGGTAAATTATAAATAATAATTGCTACTAATTCAGTACTAGACATAGGCACTTCAGCTGGAACATTATTACTCAGACCTTAAGTCTCAGCAGAGAGTATCAATAACTACTGCTACTTAGAATTTCAGGAAATGCAAGTAGCTTTTTTTCTTTAATCATACCTCACGTATTGCTCCTTTGTTTTTGATTTTTTTCTTCCTCCTTTTCCATGTTGTAGTAAGTAAGGAGGGTAGACGAATATGTCATATATTAATTTCACTCTATTATCCTTGAGCATCTTATGACACTGCAGGGCAGTTAAAATACTGAAAGTCCTTACCTTACCTTGCAGTCATCTATATAAAAGCCAGTGGACTGTGGGGATGGGCATGGATAATAAAGTGTCTCAGACTGAAAAAAAGCGGCTGTAATTGGAGATGTTTCACTGGAAGGTGGATCACTTTTGTCCTCTGCTAACATGGCATGCCTGCAAAACTGTGAAGCAGCTACAGCAAGAGCTGATGAGAGGCTGACCATGCTCTGCAATACAGAGGGAATCTCTTCAGCCTGAGTTTTCCAGAGTTTCAGGGCATGACCACCTTGTTTCATTAGCTAACTGGTGTTTGACAGACTCAGTAAGAGTTTCATCAGACCAAACGTGTACATCTTCAGAGTAGCCATATACAATTCTGTCAGATTTCTGGACTTTCTTTATAGTCAATGGAAATAATATATTATTCCAGATCAGGAGTCATCTCATCCTCACCTTGGCTTCGAAAACAGTTAAGATGAATCTTGTGTAGAAACACTTCTTTTTCTTCACTGCTGGTAAAAGGCACCCAGCCTTCACAATTGGTTCAGATGAGAACATACCTTCCACAGACACATTAAGGAAGGTGGGAGTATTTATTCCCACTGAAACTAAACAGGGGTCAAATGTTAGCCTGCTCCAGCCACAAAGTCATGTATGTGAGAGGCTAGAGATGGGCAAACAGATAATAACTTCAGAACTGGACGGCTCTGAGTTCCTTTATGACCAGTTGCCACAACACAGGTGATGGGAAATATCTTGTGATCTTAAGTAACATGGTCTCCTTCCACCTTCTGCCCATGCTTTCAAGGATTCTCCCAAGAGGATTCTTCACTGTGACGCCAATTCATCACAGACTTAGACATGCTTGAAATCCAGTGTCTAAAATATTCTTTATGCTCCTCATTAGGTTATTGATTATAAATCTCAAAGTTTGTTTCACTGTCCTTCATCTTCATGGTCTTCACAGGGGATGGGGAGAGTGGGATCCTGTCAAGCTCCATGGTGGTTTTCCTGCAGGATTCTGTGGGACTGAGTTACTATGAAGGAATTTCAAACATTCAGTGTAATGTTATCCAATACTCAGTAACATTTAGTACATCCATCTGAAGGACTTGATAAAACCCAAACACAACCAAACTCTATACATTTGAAATAGTACAGACATGATTATTTAAATAAATACAGGTTCAAAGGATTGCCCAGATAACAAGGGAAAGGAAAAATAATTTTTGTTTTAAAGAGAATTATTTTTGTGAAAAGNATTTTACATTCTATTGAGAAACCACAAAACAGACATATGTGTGTCACACTAGCTTATAAAAATCTTTCAATATACTTCTTTTCCATGTGACTGAAAAAAATTAAGCTAAAACTTGATAAAACATTCAGGTGTTTTGATAATAACATATGATTTTTATTTTGTCATTTCATTTTCTTCAGTATTTTATATATTGCAAAATTATGGATTTTTACAACGCATCAGGTTCAAGCTTACCAAAATATATGTCCAAAAATTAGTATAAGCTTTCTAAGAATTGATTTCCCCAGACACATGAAATTTTGTCACTTATTAAGCTTTTCATTCTAGTTCAATATGAAAGAAATCCCAAGATGTGAATTCTTCTGGAGAAGAAATATTGTGTTTTGCAAGTAGCTCTAGTCTCAACACTTGCAGAGCAAATCACTTATGCTCCCATGGCCCTTCTGCCAGTTTAGTTATTCAGGTGTAGCTTTTTTTCTTTTCATACTCTACAATTTTAAAAACAAAACCAAAAATTGAAGTTTTCAAGTCCTCATGTTGCTGATGAAAAAGATATAATTTACACTTTTTTTTCACTGCAGCATTGCAGAGAGCAATCCAGCTCTTTTTGATTATATCCT
>VZTO01008230.1:0-22361 GCA_013400615.1 Syrrhaptes paradoxus | reverse complement strand
AGGGGCAATGGGTTCAAGCTGGAACATAGGAGGTTCCACTTGAATAGGAGAAAAAACTTCTTTCCAGTGAGGGTGACAGAGCACTGGAACAGGCTGCCCAGAGAGGGTGTGGAGTCTCCTTCTCTGGAGACATTCAAAGCCCGCCTGGATGCGTTCCTGTGGGATCTGATCTGGGTGTTCCTGCTCCGGCAGGGGGATTGGACTAGATGATCTTTCGAGGTCCCTTCCAATCCCTAACATTCTGTGATTCTGTGACTCTGTGATTCTGTGAAGGCCGGGATGGACCCAGTTTGCAACATGCAAGGCCTTTGGGTGGCTGGAGCTGTGCTGAGGTTTGAGAGGAGTGCTGGTTTAGAAAAGATACGGCTATGTACAGATGGCTTGCTAGTAATACTGTGTGTTAGAGCTCGGGAACCCTGTGTATGAGAGGAGGCATCTCAGCACACAGGGACTATAGGGTCTCATACAGCGGGAGAATCGGGTGAGAATCATTTTTGGAATGATTTACACAGGGACTGGAGATGCAAGACATAAGGGAGACCCTCCCATTGAGTCACAAGGTTCAGAACGGACCCCTTGGTTTCTGAACTCCTCAGAGTGGTGTCTAGGTGCGGCTGGATTCACCCACCTTCCCTCTAGGCATACGGTGTCAGTTCGCTTTGAAGTTCAATCCCTAGATTTGCCAAAGCAGTCTTGCAGGCATCGTATTTTATAAAAATAAATAATTTGATTGAACAGCAGCAGGGTCATCTCCAGCTGGGTGCCTCTGGAGAGGGACCCCGAACATAAGAAATCCATGGGCAGTTATACCGCTACAGACTATTCACCCACTCCTCATGCGATGGTTTGGTCCAACAGTAATATTTGGGTCTAAGGGCTTCTTGTTCCTCAGTGGATTCCTTCAGTGTCTTCAGACAGGTCACTATCTTGTCTAATTGCAGGTGCTGTTGATGGTTGTAGCCCTGAAGCCTCCCTATCTCCTAGTCTCCATACTTCTGGCAGAGCATGAGAAACTGAAAAAATCCCAGATGTAGAATAAGCACTCCCCATCATCACTACTACATCAGTGTGTTATCCACTTTATTCTCACACTAAAAGTCCAAAACACAGTGCACTGTACGAGCTACTGAAAGGAAAATCATATCTAAGTGAAAATTTACAGCTTGTGGCTTAAGGCTTCAGCAAACCCACCTACTCAAGCTAAGTCAGTAAAGCTAAACAAACAGCACACTAAATCGCACAATATTATATCTCTACGTGATTTATTCTATTTAAAACTTAAGCTAAACTGCTCTCATGAGTCCCCCCCTGGGGTGCTGCCCCCAGCTCTGGGGTCCTCAGCACAGGACAGACACGGAGCTGCTGGAGCGGGGCCAGAGGAGCCCCGGAGATGGTCCGAGGCTGGAGCAGCTTCCGTGCGAGGACAGGCTGAGAGAGTTGGGGTTGTGCAGCCTGGAGAAGAGAAGGCTCCGGGGAGACCTTCCAGCAGCTTCCAGTGCTGAAAGGGGGCTACAGGAGAGATGGGGGGGCTCTGGATCNAAAGGTCCCTTCCAACCCAAACCAGTCTGTGATTCTATGATTCTATGAAAAAGCTAATATCTCTTAACATTGAGAGGCATTCCTGCTAAAGGAGAGAGTTGCCTGGTGTGCAGTCCAGTTGCCATCCAGGGAGAGTTCATCTTGGTCTGTTATTGATCTGTGATTGGTAAAAGATCCCATTGCCTTGAGGAGCACCCTTGAGAGGCATCCCAGCTCACGGGGAGATCATCGCCATGTCGCCACGCTGTCTAGCAGGGGGAGCTCAAAGGTGGCTCCCTTAGGATGTCAAATTTATGGGATAAAGTGGTTGGCTCATAGTCAAATTGCGTACAATGAGAGAGGTATGCACGAGGCTTCTTATACCCACAACTTATCAGTGTTCACTGTGTCACTTTGCTCCTGGTGGCTTTCCTAGAGGAGTTCTTGGCCCAGCCACAGCTCACGTCTTTGCTCCTTTGGATTCTGTACCAAACTGCTGCTGGTTTGGTAAAGGGGCAGAGGGGGTCAAGTGCATCCATCACATGGGTGGTTCCATCTCCATGGCTTACTCTTCCAGGGCTGACTCTCCAAGAGCTCTCCAACTCCCCCAGCACAGTCACATTCTCAGTATTAAGTCACAGGTACCACACACTGTATTCATCAGTTTGTGATTACTTCAAGTTGTTACTGGGGTTGCAAGAAATCTTGACTGCTGTGGATAGTGCACGTGGATGAGGCTCTTCAGAGCTGCAGTACGAATACTTGCATGTTCCCATCCATCCTCTACAACAGCTCACCAGGGTACACCATCAGGGAATAGTCAAGGACTGAATGGAAAGCCAGTTGTTGCTTAATGCGAGTTCCTTCAGGTACCAGTACGTTTCCTAATTATTGATGAGTTCTCATTTTGCAGCACAGAAAGTTTCCAGACAACACTGTAGGGCATTAGTTATCAGAATACCAAGACTGGTGACGGTATCTCAGCACTGGAGTTTGGCAAGAACCAGAAGAGAGCTCAAGCCCTATTGCATTGAAAATTCCTTCTCTGCCTGTACCTCCAGTTTTGCCTATAGAAATGCTGCTCTTGCAGTCATGTTGGGAGCTAGCCCTGACTACAAACCTACCAGGTGATTTCATTGTCTCCTGCTATTGCCAGCTGCTGAGTGTGAAGTTGTGACTCAAGGGCACTTGATCGTGTGCTGTTATGAAAAAGCTCTTGGCAGCTCTGTAACAAAGTGCTCCAAAAAACAAAAGCAACATCAGAGTCACAGAAGGCTGTAGATTTTTTTAATCAAAACTCCCTCTGCTGTTGACTGTTTCACCCTCACTGCGTCGTGCAGGCGGACGGTGCACTGACTGTTCTAACTTGCTGTTGCTTTAGCCACTGTGCTGACATTCCCTGCGAGCACAGGAATGCTGGATCTCACATGGAGGGAAAACAGCATGATCGTGGCCAAAGATGGGGAACAGGGAATGGAGCCTGACTATTTCTTCTGATAGCACATCACTGTTAAATTGACTTGACTGTCTGAATCTGCACCTTTAAGTAAAGGAAAAAAAAATCTGCTCTTCAGTGCTCCCTGCACAGGACTATGTACTTGGTTCAGTTGCTGGATTTAAATGCAAATTACATTTTGGATTAGCTATGGAAGCTCTTAAAACTCATGTCTGTCTAGGAGGCAATCACAGAGTAAAGGACAAATGAGATTAGCCAAAAAGGTATGACCAAAAAAATCTCTGTGTTGTTGGAGGAGGAGAAGGAGGACAGAGCCGAGGCTTCTAAGAGTCCCCTTTATGTGCTCTGTGCTAGCAGAGCAAGAAAGAAGATATCCGGGATGTGTTTGGAAGGGGAGGAAGCAAAACTTGCTGGGCTTGTGTTTTCACATGACTACAGCCAAACTGCAGCATAGACTTCTTTCCAGAACATACAATTTTCAGGTTGCCCAAGAGCTGCAGACATTTTATATCTCCAGAAATGAAAGCTATGGATCTTGGGCAATGTGAAATATGTCCACATGATTCATGTCAATATGAAACAATGAGGACATATAATGGGACGTTGCCCTCTTTGTGAGGGTGGCCTTTGAGTATTTTGATTGTCCTTGTATAATTGTGGGTAGTGGAATGGTATGTATATAGTTCATGTCTGTTGCCAATTTAATGTTAATCACACAGTGTTAAGTGTGAAAAGCTTGGGTGGAGGGTCTGGAGAGTTACTGGAAAGTTAATTATACAGTGTTAAGAAAGTGTGAATAGCTTGTGGGGAGGGTCTGGAAAGTTACTGGAATGTTGATTACACAGTGTTACTGGAACTTATTGGCATAGACCCGCCTGTTATCATGAATATGTAACACAGAGGGGCAGAACCAGCGAGGGACTCCCAGAAACTCCTAGAAGGTGAAGAGAGCATGCGCTAAAGGTCATTTGCATAGGCCCACCTCTTCATGAATATGTATGGACATGAGGGATAAAAACTGGAAAAAGGAAATGTAATGTGCTCATGTCTTTTGCCATATGAGCCCAGCGCTGTTTGCTTGCCTTTTATTCGCTAAATAAATTGGAAATTTATTTGGAATCCCGTTTGGGACTAAATCATTTATCACAGGCAAGATAAGTTACTTTCTCTTCCTGAAGGATACGGCCCCAAAGATGTTTCCATGGTGCCACATCTCCAACCTCAATGGCTTTTACCAACATGGTAAATGATGTGACAGTTTTACCAATGGCGTCACCTTACAGACAGGGAAAGGATACAAATACTCCTACCAGCTGTTGGGGATGAAGCTCAGGCCAACATAGCCTTGCAGGAAGGCTGTGGTTTGTCTGTGGCTTTCAGGAAATTTTTCACCGACACAGCTGGTTGCTATCAGAGCTAGAGTTCAGCTGGATTTTAGCTCCACGCGGGACAATGGTCCACTCAGCACTCAGTCTTTGGTCTTTAATCCCAGCTCAAGCTAAAGGAAAATAAAAAGTCCCTTTCTACAAGATTGATTTATACTGAAACAAGAAAAACTATAATAAAGTAAATGTTTGATTGAAATCTTATACTCTTCTGTGTGACAAAGTCACTCAGCAGGCCCACCAAGGCCGCAATGGACTTCAAATCACCAAACTGAATACCGGACTGAACGGCCCGTTACCCAAACCATTAACACCGAGTCTGCACCTTTCCTCTCCGGGCTCGGCTGAACACTGTCACTCTCGAGGACACTAGTAAACTAGTCTGAAAAGATTTACAACAGAGGAAAGACAATAGAGTCCAGCTCTGCAGGAAACAGGTAAGTCTGTTCCTTGGTTATCCTGAAAATCCAGTCCTTATTCTCCATAAAAAAATGTCCAGCGTGTTTTTATGGCTTGTATTGTACCATGTCTGGAGGGAGCCAGAAAACCTGGACTGGGCTCACAGTTACGCTTGGCATACATCACTGCAGAGAGCAGTGCCTGCTGTGGGAAGGAGTTTCCTGCTCTAAGCTCTGTGGCTGCTTCACTGCAAAATCACTGGAAGCAATTCAGGAGAGGAGAAGAATTCCCCACTGGAGAAGAAGGAAGCAAATATTGTCATGCAGAGGTCACTAAATGGGACATTTGAGGCCTGAATGGGGATAAGAGGAGAAATATGAAAAACTTTCACCAGGAAATAAATAATTCACCTCATGCAGGTATAAATTCCAGTTGTATGACATTTGTCTGGTCCACCAACAGGCAAACTGTTAGAAAAATTGTCCTGCTGTCTAGCTCACCAGATGCCCTGCAGTAAGAGCCTCCTTTGCCCATTTCCTGAGTACATTCCTCATCCCACCAGCTGTGCCAGAGCGACCAGTCCCATCTATGTCTCCACTGCACTGTGCATGGGAAAATTGACATCAGTAAACAAAAAGGGCTTGGGCATTGCCTTTCCACTCTTCAGGATCCATCTGGGCAGGGAGGGTGCAGAGCAGCTTCTGCCTATCCTGGAAATCAAATCTCTGCCTCTCTTCCCTTGCTCTCAGTGATGAACAGCCGCCAGCCTTTCACAGATCAGAAGAGGTGTTACCAGAGATTATAAAATAAATTAAAAATGGTATGCAGCAGGAAATATCTTGTCAAAGCAGAGGCTGAGAGAGAGGCTGGTAGGAAAGAACCCGATAAAATGAAATCTTTTGGGGGTAAGCTGTCCCAATATATAACCACAAGGAGAGTTCAGCAAAGGCTCCCCAACACCAGCTCCTAGAGGAAACCGAGCAAATGCTAAAGCAGATGTTCAGCAAGGGCCCATGGCTGCTGCTCAATAACTTACAGAGACTTGTCCTAACTGGCTCTTTAAATTAGGAAACTGCTGTGCCCCAAACCCAGTGTATGGAAATGTGGGGAAGGAGCCTGTAGATGCAGGTTCAGATTGGATGCTCTGTGCTCACAAACCCCTGCACTGCCTGGCTGCCCAGCACTAAGACCCGCTACAGGCAGCAGCAGCTACGGGAAAGGTTGGCTTTGCTCTGCCCAGCAGGAAGGTTCTGTGGGCACCAGTCACAGCCAGTGAAACCAGCACCCTGAGCTCCTCACAGCTGTCCAGGGAAAGCAAAGAGTGAAACTTTCTTCAGTAACACAGAACATGAAGCCCAAGGTGTAAGCAGGGGAAAGTCTCCTCCCTTCGCTTCCCCACATTTCTCGTCCCTGGTGAGGACAACTGTCTTTAGAAACTACCAGTTGCCTGTGCCTTTTTGGAGCCTCAGAAACTCCTTGGAACTAGTTTTGTAGTAAGCACAAGGGAAATGTGCAGCAGGGCTCTTAGCACCAAGGCACTCAGGCACTTGAAGATGCTGTAAGTTCACAAAATCCAGAAAAAGAAGGGGAAAACCAAGGAACAACTTTTGAAAAAACTTCTATCTTAGCTTGGGCAGATGTCCCCAACACAGATACTAAAACTGGTCATGAGCTGAAGAAGTTCTCCCTTGGAAATATGTGTTCATCAAAAAAAAAAAGAAAATTTTGTTATTCACTCATAGTGAAGAGCTATAAACAGCATAGCCCACAAGAGATGAAGCCAGAAGAACTCCCTTCCTTACTGCTTTGGATGATAACCTGCCCTTGCAGGTTGACGTCACTCCTTTCTCAGCAAAGCAAGACTCCAAAGTGCCTGGAAGCTCCCCTTGAGCACCCGCAATGGTGCCGACTCTCAAGGAAGCTCTTATTTTGTATCACTTAACGTTAGATCTATCAGAGTTCACTTTCCAGCTCCCCAGTGCCAACTGCCTGCCCTCCTTGCAGCTTTGGGACTTGTGTGGCAATGTCCTTAAGTTAGCACAGAGCAGGGGAATACAATGGCTGGGTCTTGCTGCTCGTTGTTCATGTACCTACAGCTTGTGCAGCTTTCCCCATCCTCACTGCAGAGCTCCAGCATCATGGAGGCAGCAAAGCTCCAGGACCCCACCAGAAGCCAGGATTTGACCTACAATCTTGCATTAATGAGTGCTAAATCCCCTGTTGCACACAGTTATGATGTTCCCACATGAACTTTTTGAAGCTCTTCTGTCACCTGGTTGTGCCTTCTGGTTTGCTAAACTTAATTTATTGGGGTTTGCAGATCAGTTCAATTCTGGGGACTTCACTCTTACATTTATGTCTCTAGAGGTGAAATGATGGGTCACAGTGTTCAGAAGTGCTCCCCATTCACTCAATGTGCTTACAATTCTTGTTTTTCCATGCCCAAAATGATTCTGGACTTTCAAGACTCAGAGGGGACATTTCCCAGGGCTCAAGGGAGAATCTACGTAGAAAAAAGAATTGCTGAAGGCATAAATGATCATCAGCTGTCTGCAATCACTGGATCCTGGGATGAGGAAAAGCAATTAAGGACATATTGATTACTGGGCCAATTCCAAAATCTACCCCTGGGGGCCTGACCTACTTTGGAATAAGTTTGTTCATTGGCAGTTTCCCCCCACTGCTGAAAGCAGCTGCATCCACAATGACACTGCTGCTGTCCCCAGACAGGTGTCCCCCAGGCTGGATGGAGCTCACAGTTGGTAGTACCTCAGGGGATGCATCAGTACTAAGCAGATACATCACTGCCTCCACAGTGTGCATTCTGAACCCAGCCCAGAGCTGGCCATCCCTGCTAATGGGGCAACTGGGAAAAGCTGGGGGTTTTTTTTGGGTTTTTTTGGTTTTTTTTAATTTTTTTTTTAGCAGGACAGGTCTATCCTGGAGCTTTTGACAGACTGTAATGATGGGGTAATCTGCAGGGCCAGTTTTGCCATTGCTTTTTGGACTGATTTACCACAGGAAACAGCTGAGGGTAACAGCTTTTGCCTTCAGATAGTTGGAACAAGGTATTTCAGCCATTTCCAGGCACAGAGCACAGGATCCAAGGCACTGGGCAGGAGAAGGCTCAGTGCTATGGGCTGGCCCTTCTTAACCTCCACCTGCCCTATGGGGCAGACACAAGCCTGTCCCAGATGGGCAGCACAGGCTGTACAGATGAGGGAACAGGGTGCTCAAGTCCCCCAGCACCCTATAGCTGTGCTGCATAGACTTCTCCCTCTCTAGCAGCTCGGAGGCACCTGCTCATCCTTTTTCTCTTTCCTTCTGAAAAGCTGCTCTTATTTTTCCCCAAGAATTGCATGCACAGCACTTGCCATGGATGAGATACTTTTTCCCATGTAAAGCAAAACCCAAACTTGAATGCAACCAGTCTGATCGCAATCCCTCTGATTTCCCTGCACTTTTTCAAATTTGGGCAGGAAAGTAAGGTGTGCATTTCCCTGACAGAACTGGTTCTCAGGCATGATGATAATCACAACATCTGCTGAATTATTATTTTATATGCATGCATATATGAATATGGATAAGAATGTGTATGTGTGGGCTATTTGGGGGATACAGAACTTAAGTGACAGCCAAACACTTATGTCTCTCCTGCCTTCTCCCACTTGCTGAACATTAAAATAGGCTGTCATATGTCATTAGAATTTGGGATGTTAGAGGGACCTCATGATAGAAGTGAGTGCTTCAGGAGAAGTTATGTTCTGCCTCTGATATCCTGGTAGCTGGGAAAGGCTCCAAGAAATCAGAATCTCCTCTGAACTGGAAGGCAACAATAAGGAGAAAAAAAATAATTTCTGCCCTGTGCTAAAATTAATAAACTTTACAGGCTCTGTGTCTGAAGGTAGCACGGGGTTCAAACTCAGCGAGGCAGTTTGGATCTCTAGGAATGCTGCCACAAATGAGCAGAGCACAGGGCATAGCGACAGCAAAGCAAAATGGAAATCCTGCTCGCTGTAACAGGGACTGAAGAAAAAAACAGGAGGGGAAAAAAAAAAATCAGACTTGCTCTGCTCTCCTAACCTTGCCTGGATACACAGAGTTTTATCTCCGTGTCAGTCATGAAGCATGTATGAACTGAAATGTCTGTTTGAAGGGTTGCAAAGTGGCTGGGGGCTGCCTGGCGGGCAGAGCAGGGTCAGGGTCAGGGTCAGGCTGTGCACCCCACTGCCAGGGGCCCCAGCTCACCTGGGGCTTTACATCTCCCAGCGCTTCCATTTCCCCACCTACACAGTAAGCTCTGCTCCTTGTAAAGGGCCCCTGGCAGGCAGGATGAGGGGAGCCGTCCGCACTGAGGTAAACCTTGTATTGCTGGTTCATCTCTAGAAATACAACATGGAAGGGGAAGGGCATCCAAGACTTGCAGAGAAGGCAGGTGAGGCAGGCGGGGGCAGCCAGGCAAGAGCTTCCCCATCAGACTTGTGGAAAGCGGCTTCTCTGGCAACCCCCCTGAGACCCAGAGCCCAGACCTGAGAGCAGGCAGTGGGCAAGCATGGAGGTGGAGCTTACACTGGGTGTTTTTCTGAAGTACAAAAGGCTCCGGTGGGTCGATGCTAACCACAGTGCCCGGGCGGTGGATGAGGGGACAGCACAGAGAGCAGAGAGCAGCGCCGGCCATGGGGAGGGCAGCCCCGACCCTCCTGGCCCTGCTCAGCCTAACAGCGACTATTGGTGATGCCCAGGACACCTGCCCAGGTGAGTGAGGCACAAATCCTACTGCCATCCCATTGAGACAGCCTGTTTCATCTCCCCCCCTTACACAAGGAGCTTGAGGGAGGGGGATATGATTTTTTTCCTTCTGTGCTTTTTAAAATTCAGCTGCAAGTGGGAGGAGGGGAAGGGGAAGGATTGAAGTCTCAGCAGCCTTTACAAAACTGCTGGCTCCCACCAAAGACGTAGGATCCTCTCCCCCTCACCGGTGGGATCTCCAGGAACAGGCTGTCCCGGTCAAGGTTTTTCCATCCTGCTTAAGGGGCTTTGTTCGTGGTGCCTTGGCGCAGTTCCTAAAGGATGAAGAGCCATACAAAGGATCAGTCAAGTGCTTGCGGCGTGCCAGGAGCCCTGGCAGCCTGGGGATGCTGCACAGCACAGCTTTCTGTCTGTATTCCTCAGGAAGGTGTTAGGGGTGATTTCAAACTGACCTGATATCAGGAAATTTGGTAGAACCTTTACTGTCCACAGATCTGTTAATGTCACTTTTTCTGCTGTTGATGCCCCCAGGGCACCTCTCAGCTTTTGTTTTATTAAGCTACAATATATTTGTCATGCATGTAATGTCCTATGTAACAGCCTCCTCTCCCACTGAACTGCTCTGAAGCCGGAGCAATTCAATCTCTAGCTCCTCTAGTATGTGATACCTCAATGTTAATCCATGCAACACCTCCAAACTCATTGCCTTGCAACTTCATTGCTTTTGCTTGCTCTGTTCGATTTCCTCTCCAAGACATTTCAGAGCCCTAACCATCTCCACAATGACTGTTTGCATTTCCTCAGAGGTGAGAATAGTGGGACTGGGTGATGCTGACCGGCTCGCCGTTCTCCAAGGGTGCCCAGGGATCCCAGGTGCCTCTGGCCCAAAAGGAGAACCAGGTCTCCCAGGAACAAAAGGTGAGGCCCCAGAAGCCAGAGCTGAACACTGTGATATGAGATGACTTTGTTGCTTTGGGCAGGGGAAGCAAGCTGAGGCTGGAGCAGTGGCTGGCCTGGCACTGGCTTCTGTGAGCAGCTGGAGAGTCGAATAGGAGTGGAAAACACCCCATCTAGAGGCGTGCTGCTACACATGGAGATGTCTTTTTCTCCCTGAGTCCTGTCAGAAGTCTGAAGTGGTCCTGGGTTGTGAAGTGTCATAATTCATTTGTTTCTTCTACAGTAAAAACATCCATTTATTTTATTTATTGAACAGCCTGAGTGGGAGGGAGGCTGCAATGCTCCTGCATGTCTACCAGGGAACAGTTTGGGAACAGTACTGGCATGGTTTACCCCAGGAAGCAAGGGAGATGTGGGTCCTTCAGGTTTTCATAGGCATGTCGTAGAGAAAGTGCAGAGGGAGCGGATCCACAGCAGCAAAATCCGTGGACTGTCTCCAAGATGTACAAAGCTCATAGGAATTCATGCGTGAACTGCAAACTGGGACTCACACCGGCAGTACCAGCGTAGGGTAGCTTCAGCAGAAGGAAAGGAGTAAGATATGTTGCAAGATTGCATCTAATTAACAAAACCCAGCTTCCTTGTTTCTGTGAAAGCCAAGGCTCAGCTGCCCAGGCGTCTGTACCATCTCCCTCTGGCCAGTTTCTGACATGCCTGTGCAAACTGAGTTTTTCCTTGCAGGAGAAATGGGAGCCCAAGGACTCCCTGGGAAAGCAGGACCACCTGGTGCGAAAGGTAATGCATAACGTATTCAGCTTTAATCCACAAATCTGCCCAAATTCAGGACACACATTGGGAGACTGGGTCTACAGAAATGGACTGCTCATAGTCCAAGGAACAACCCTGAGGCAGTGTAGGCAAAGCAGAATTTGGGGGTATGGATTTTGCATGGGGTAAGTACTAGAAACAGTGTCCTTGAGTGGGACCACAGCGCAGAGGAAGATACTACTCTTCTTTTCAAACTTCCCCACTGATCCTTACCAGCCCCCTAAAATCAGACCTCTCCCCACCCCTGACTCCAGCCCTAACCTGCCTTCACCACAACAAACCTGCCCCAATGCTCTCCCTCTCTGAGGAGCTTTGGGGTGCTTCAGCCGGATGCAGAGACATGATGCTGAGTGCTTCCAGCCGTCTCCAGGCCCGGGCTGGGCATGCAATGCCATTGTAGCCCACTTGACCAGACGGATGGCATCAAACCATCAGGAAACAACTAGCACAGGGTGAAGCAAGGAGGGAATGGGGATTTCTTTGCAATGGGATGACACCTAAAAAAACAAAGATTTCTGCTGAGAAATTGTCTTTCACTCCATCCAGGCAATGCTTAAGGGGCTTAAGATGCTTCAGCAGCATCTGTCTACTGCAGGTATTGGGAAAGTGTATCTTTCAAAGAAACCAGTTCCCAGCACAGGGTGGCACCCAGGAACTTGGCACCGGTGCACTGACCAGCTGGGAAAACAGTCCCTTTGCCTGCTGAGTATCTAGCTATTTCCTGGCCAAAAACACCCAGGACTTCAGCTGAAACCCCAGCAAGAGACGGATGAACCCACTGAAAATGTAACTGTTGCCCAAAATCTTACAGGTGCCTGACTGAAAACAGAAAGTCTCCCCCCAAAAGATGATCTCCACTGAGACGGAGCTGTGAATACCCCATACACTCCAGCAGCAGTTCTCTCTCCCCGTGTCCTCTTCCTGCTGTTAGAGATGCTGCTGATCATGCAGCCAGGCCAGGATGTTAGCACCAGTGGGGACATTCAGCAGAGCACTGTGGCTTTGCACCACTTGACAGCCTCTCCTGTACATTTGGGACGTATGGAGGAGCTGGAGCAGCCTCCTGGGGAGCCACAGTAATTCATTTGCATTGAGGCATCTGTGATGAGCGTTTTCCTCTTGTCTCTTGCAGGAGCAGCTGGAGAGCCTGGCTTCCCAGGACCAAAAGGTAAATCATGCTGTGCTGAATTTATCCTTTGAGCTGGTTTAGTTAAACTTCCACCCTGTGCAGTTGTGGAACAACATACCAGATGGGAGCAACTATAGAGAAATAAAAGTACCCCACCATGTACTGGGTGGGGCTGTTTGGTGACAGTTGTGTCCCATCTGGGCTCAGCCCCAGGCCAGGCAGCGTTGGCAGCCTCTCTCGCAAAGCAGCTCTTCAGCAACAGGGGCTGTCCCCAGCTCAGGCGCCTGATGCTGCTGACCAGCACCATCAGCTGCAGAAATTGCAGGGCTTCGCACGCCCCATCCTGAGGGACCAGCCGGATTTGGGCAGATCTCTGATCTTCCCATGCTATGGCAAAAGGCAGGAGCTCAGATGAAACTCATCACTGCTAGTGCCAGACAAACACGTCTCTCTATCAGCACCAGCAATAGGGTAGAGGGAAAACAAGGGGTTTTTTCCCGATGCCATCATCCTGCACGCGAGGGCTATTGGCAGCCGTTGCTGAGCACTGTCTGCACTGCGGCTTCCCTCTCTGGAGCTGGGCTTGTGACAGCTGGGAGCCAAGCACTGCTCATCTGGTGGCTCCAGCCATTACAACTGCTCCCAAACCACTGACTAAAGCCCTCTGCCAGCAGCAACCATCCCCTCCCGGGGCTTGTGACCCTGCCTTCCTGTTGGCGTGTTTCCTCCTCCTTCCCACACCCACTTGCTCCTGCCCCACCTGTCCCAGCCCCACAGGAATCCGTGTCACGAAATGTCGGTACCGGCCCCATGGGCTGGCCAGCAGCAGGCAGAGCAGCCACATCCATCACTGTGCCAGTCTTGTCATCTGGACCTCCCAGCCCTAAATCAGATGTTGGGGAAAATGTATCACCCCAGGTCCAGCAGCCCAAGAGAGGCGAGGATGCTGCTCCTTGTGCATCTCTAATGTGTCCCACTCCCCTGGCAGCCACCTCATGTGCCTCCTAAGTGACCTCGAGAGCTGCTCCCAGGGACTGCTGGGTGTCACCGCTGCAATTACAGGAGTGTGTGTCTTGAGTTCCCACCTGCCATTGTCCCTCTGTGCTCTCCTAGGTCTGTGCAGTTCGGCCTTTGATGTGCTGGTGGGTGTCCTCTGGTGGGCAGGACATACACTGAGTTACTCCTCCTGCCTGGTTTCTCTGTGCCTCTGCTGTGGGTGCAGATGAGCTGAACACTTCCCCTAACAGTACAGCCCTCTGCCAGGGGAGCAGGATTTGTCTTGAAACGCAAGTGATGCTATGTGCTGGAGGAGGGGGTGCAGAAGGTGAAGAGCAATTGATGATGTTGTTTGTCCAACAGGAACCAAAGGAGAGCCTGGATTTCCAGAAACATGGGGTGAGTTTCATCCTAGGTCCTTTATGCCACCGTTAGCTTTGCAGAGCAGATGGTGATGGACTCCCTGAACCAAAGTCAGGACAGGGCAGCAATAAAAACAAATTCAGAGTGACACTGATGGACGGAGTAAGAAAATATCACTGTTAACCCATTTGCTTCTCACAGCCACAGGCAGCTTCTGTGTGTCTACTCGGTAATCCAGACAGGCCAGGAAAGTCTTGTCCTCTGATCTCTGTTCAAGTCACCTGTCTCTGTGTGTCCTGGAGGTGGTCTGCCAGTTTTTGACAGCCTCAGTGTCCTGGTTTACAAGATGAAACCAGTAGAAACACGTCTGTAGGCATGCGACTGCTTCAAAGGCAGTTATACCAGTCAGTAGACGCAGAGTTCCTGGGTGTGATAGTGCTCAGATTAACTTCATCATTAAAAAAAAGAAAGAAAGAAAACAAGCAAGCTTCAGCTGACCCATCTGTTTCCGTGAGCTAAAGCCACAGCAGACCTACAACCTGTTCTGGCTGCACTTGGATGCTGTCGGCTGGGGCAGATCAGAGCTGCTGCAACACCTCAGAGACTGGGATGCCTCTGAACTGGCCCCTTGCTGCCCCAGGCACTCCTCTGCCCTTTCGTGTTTCCTGGGCATGTAAAAACATCTGACTAATGAGGAACAGGCCAAGTCCAGGACTTCCCCGTCAGGAAGGACACCCATGCCCACAAGACAGCCTGGTGCAGCTGTGTGTCCGTTCATCAAATGCAGCACACGCGGACACCTGCACCACCAGCACCACCACCTCAGGTCACCTCCCAAGGCTTTCCCTGCGAAAGCCACAGATGCAGCTGTAAGCTGGGATGTCTGACAGGGACCATTCCAGTCAATCCTGTGAATCTGAGCTTCTGTCATCAGGCGTGGCTTTTGGGAGGAAAGGATAAATGTATACATGATATGTATGTACATATTCAAAAGTGCCGTCTGTCCAGTCCACAGAGGATGATCTGAATGCTGTTTTCTGTATTACAGGTAAGTGTTTTTCTGTGTCACCTCTCCTTTGCCGACAGCTACCCTCAAACTCTCTGTGTCCCCCATACATTCCTGAGACTGGACAACTTCCTGAATAATGAGTTTGTCATCCCCCTCAGACCACCTCCATCATCCAGACCCCTGAAAGAGTCGTTACAGACGAGAGGAGTCTGAGCACCTTAGACCATCTCTTAGAAGGTGCCCATCTCCCTGTGACATATGGACAGAGAGACTGCGGCAGGGTTTGGCTCCCGGTAGGTGTGCGCCAGTCCTGCAGTGCGAGGAGCCAGCTGGGAGGCGGAAGGGCTCAAAGCCTCTGGCTTAGGGCATGAGGCTGATGTGCTCCCTGGATGCGGTGAGCACATTATAACTCTTTCCGCTTGATCTCTTTCCCTGATTTGCACAGAAGCCAGGAGCTGCCAAGAGCTGTTGCGTAAAGGGAAGATCCTGAGCGGCTGGTACACAATCTACCCCCAAGGCTGCAATGCCACCACCATCTTCTGTGACATGGACACTGATGGCGGAGGATGGATTGTGAGTAGGATGAGGAGATGGGGGTTTCTATGGTCCTACAGTGATTTTTATTGAAGCTGCAAAGGATGGCACCAAAATAGAAACAAAAAGGGAGGAAGACACACACTTGAGGGGACAGCTGAGGTTCACGTCTGCAAGCCTGTGGATGCAGGGAATACTCCTGGGAGATGTCTCAGAGCAGGCTGAGCTCCACAGACTCACTGCTTAAATTAGCAAATCATTTCCTCCTCATTTCCAAGGGCAGATGGAGGAGATCTGTGAGCGAGGGATTCCCCTGAGGTTCAGTCCCCAGAGACCCACAGGAGGGTCCTGACAAAGGGGGAGCGTTTGCTGCTGGGGTCTGTGCTACCCAGGCGCTGCAGATGCTTCTGAAGCCCGGGGGTGGTCTGGAGGGGCTGAGGCTCTCTTTTCCTGCAGGTTTTCCAGAGGCGCTGGGATGGGTCGGTGAACTTCTTGCGAGATTGGGATTCATACAAACGAGGCTTTGGCAACCAGCTGACAGAGTTCTGGCTGGGGAATGACAACATCCACTTTCTCACCTCGCTGGGTAAGGTCTGCCTCCGTCCTGGGCTGGGGCCCTGGGAGTCCAACCCCTGCACCACATTTGGCCGTTAGAGGACTCTGAGCTGCTCACACCCATCTGAGGCCCCAACAGTCAATCCTACACAGCATGCAGGGAATTGCACTCTAAAAAAAAAAGGAAGGCCAGAAGCCAGGGAAGAGCATGAGCTGACTCCATGGGCTTTGCTGGAGACAGGCCAACGTATCTTCCTACTGGGACTCATGATGGTAGTCATCTTGTTCACTCACAGCCCTGGAGTGGCTGTTGTGTGCAGCTCCCAGTGTCCATGACCACCCAACATCCGATCAGAAAAGGTGCTTCACAAGAAAGCCATCAAAGGTACTGGAGGTTCTGCAGGAATTTGAGATAAATCATGATCTCTCAAGTAGTGAAAGCTCCTCTCAAGTTAGCTCAGGGCTCCTTAAACCCTCCACCCTGAAATCCAGGAGCACACTCACCACCAGCCCTGCGTCACCACTGTCCACCTTCTCTTCTAGGACCCTGTGAGCTCCGCATTGATCTGAGAGACTTTGACAACAACTACTATTTTGCCAAGTATGCTTCATTCAGAGTTTTAGGAGAGTCTGAGAAATACAAACTGGTTCTAGGAGACTTCCTTGGTGGAAACGCTGGTAAGTTATCAGCAGTTCACTGGGAATGGCTGTCTTGTAGAGCATTTGAGAAGTGTTCAGCGTTTATAGTGCAGAGTTGTATCATGCAAACTCTCCAGGTGCTGAGTGACCTCTAGGTGCAAGGAAGGACAGGGACACCTACCACCCACAGATATGTGACCCACAGCATTACTTACAAGCCCAGCCACATGGTTTAGCAGCAAAGGCGGAGCCCTGTGCCGAGGAGCACCTCGTCCAACATAAGCTTCCCAACAGCTCCGCAGCAGTCAGGCCAAGTTCTGCTTTCGGTTACACTGGAAGGAAATATTTGCCCATGACATTTGGCATTTCAGGGGCTGGGGTGGTGTTCAGTACCTGCAGCATCAGCACTGCATCCTCTTAATGCATGATGTTTTGTTTTTCTTTAAAAAGCAAATGAATCCTCTGCAAGATTCAATACTCCTCATGCAGGAAGGAGTGAAACCAACACCCGAGATAGCAGTGCTCTGTGTTATGTGGCTTTGTACACTGTAACTCTATCTGAGAGTCCAGACCTCACTATGTCCGCAGAGAATCTGAGCAGTGCAAGAGAAGTGACACCTGTGTAACTGCAAACAGAATCTGACCCATTTGATTCACAGGCATAGATAAGTTCATGTGTTTTAGCAGAACTGGCACTGCTCATGACCAAGGAGGAAACCCAGGAAACCAAGAGAATGGCAGGATTTATAAAATCTGCCTTGCGTCCAGCAAAGCCCACTGATGCCCTGCAGTGGTGCACAGGCACATTAGGTTGCCTTTTGTGCTCTCCACTGCAGTAACTGTGAGTGTGTACTCTCTGCAGGAGACTCCTTATCATACCACAAGGACATGCCATTTTCAACCACAGACCAGGACAATGACATGAGCTCCTTTAACTGTGCCACAGAATACAAGGGAGCGTGGTGGTACAATGACTGCCATTACTCCAACCTGAATGGGATGTACTGGCTGGGCGTTCATGGGAGCTATGCTGATGGCATAAACTGGAAGACGGGCAAAGAATACCATTACTCCCATAAGCAAACAGAAATGAAATTCAGGCCAGTTTAACATGGCAAAAGGGTGTCTGACTAGCACCAGCCAGTTCCACTCAACAGCCAAGAGAAGACAGAAAACATAATGTTGTTTGATGGAAAAATTGGACCAGGAACGATATTACAGGTTGTGCCTTCAGCCTAGAGCAGTCTTCTAGAGAGCAGAAGACATCAGCACTGGTTTGGGCTCCCGTAAGCACCAAACTCTCACCCTGGACTATTGCCAGCAGCCCCACAGATGCTGAGTGAGCCCGAGCATCTTTTTCTGAAAGTGTGCTACCCTCATTTAAAGACCAAGTGATGGTGAGGCTACAGCATCTCAGATATTATTACCCTAAATGATAATTACTGGTAATTTTCAGTCTAGTCCACATATATGAAGTCTCCAGTGTTCTTGCAGCCTCTTTTTCTGTTGGACCCGAGAGCCATCTATCTGAAAGGCACTGAATTCCCAACCCTGCCTCCCTCCCTGCAGGCTGTGATGGAGCCACAGTGGAGCCAGCATGGAAAGGACTGACTTTCCAGCATAGAGCTGTCAGCACTGCCACCTCCCTCCTTCCCTCCCCACTGCCTCACACAACCCATGCTCCAGGACCTCAGCTACTGGAACCACAGCAGTGTTTTGCAGCACTTCCCACCATGACACAGCTACAGCTGGGCCCAGAGCCACCTTCAGCCTTCAGGGCACATTTGTAGATCTCATTCTTCAGCTGCTGTGGACCAAGAGCTAGATACAAAAAAGACGGTCCAGCAACATGTGTCGTTGTCACAAGCCAAGCCCTGCACAAGTGGACATCACATAAATCGCCAGGAGGTGCCAGTATCTTCCATTTCACCTTGTTTTCAGTAGCATTTGAAGATGGGTTGTCTGCTGGTGGATGGAGGCATTTCATCCAGGTTGTGTGATGTTTTATTTGACTATTAGCAGAACTGGTTAAAGGGTCTCTTCTTCCTGGACTCCTGCTCCTGGACTCCTCCCCACAGCTGATGCAGGAGAGCGAGCCTAGTGCTAACTCCTCACTGCAGGGATAGACCAGAATCAGTGGAAGCAGAGTGTTTATTTGTGCTATGTTCCTAACAGACCCAAGTTTATCCCACTACTTATTGCTCAGATGAGTAGCAAGGGCAGCTCCAGCCCTACAACACTGAATCCAAACCTTATGGGTGAGAAAAGCGAAGACACCACTCACCCAGGTCAAAGATGTACTAAGAAATAAACCTGAGGTTTTGTGTCTCCCTGTTCCCTAGGACCTGTCTCTGCTCACTTCTCCTTTTCAGTACATGAGACAGTGCATGTCTGAGGAGAGAAGCGCATGCTGAGAGTCCCATAGTCACATCCCCATCTCCTGGAGTGCTGTTTTGTATTTCTTCCTCCAAATCAAATTGATGTGCCCTCGGCAGAAGCAGGAGCAAAGTCCCACAGCATCCAGCTGTGTCTCACTCAATCAGTCGCTGATGATGTTGTCCACGAGTTGCCTCAGAGACACCCAAAGTGCTGCTGCAGACAGCTCTGCAGAACCACAGACTCCTCTGCAGAGATGTATGAGCTGACGTTGACATCCTCAACTTTAACCTAGTGCTGAATCCCCTTCCTCTGCTCCCCTCTATCTCCTCCTTTTAGTACACAGAAATCTTTCAGCATTTAAGTTTCATCTGTGAAGGACACTGATGTCAGGGGGATTACGGACACACCAAGAACAGTTTACCCAAGCCCATCTAGTTGATATTCCCTGACTACCACCTGGCTCCATAGAGGAAATGTTCAGGTATGACAAGCCGTCACCTAGCTGGGTGAGGTGGTTTGGACCTGGCTGCAGAGTGAAATTCTCTGTCCCCTAAACTGGTGCTGTGAGCCATGGGCTGGCACTGCATTCCTTCCAGCAAACACTGAGCCCCAAACAGTGCAAGGCAGGAAAATGCTCCCTGTGCTGATAAAAGCATGTGGGGGGGAGAGTCCTGGGGCTATGGTCCATCCCAGGCACCATGCCTGCAAAGTCACAGACTGCTTGCACTGACTCCAGCCAGGAAGAAGTGAACCCCTGAGGTCAGGATCCACTTCCCCAGATCCATGCACATACTGCCAGCCCAGAGCTTCCCCCTCGCCGCAACAGAAGGGTTCCCACTCCTGCATCAGCTCTCGCACCTGACCAGTGTAGGGAGAGGCAGAGATGTTCTAAAGGAATATGCTCCCCAAAATGTCAGAACACCATCCAGTCACTCTTGCTTTCCATTCTCTTGCCAATGGTCCCCAGAAGAAAACCCAGCCAGCCCCAGTCCATCTGTGACTGATCCTGGCCACTGCTCATCTCAGGGCTTTCTCTCTGTGTCCTGGAAAGCTCATGGATCAGGTTTGCATTTTGTGTTTGAAAGCCCTCAGCAGTGGATCTGGAAAGGGCCAGCCCCGAAGCCTAGAAATGACAACGTCCCTGGAGCTTCTCCAGACTTGCTGCAAATAATGACAAGTGAGGCTGGAGGGGTCACCAGAGGAGCAGGGTGGTCCAGGCTGTGGAGTGTGGGCAGACAACTTGGTTTCTGACACATCAGGGAGCCAGACACACGATGAGAGGCTGGAAGTGTCTCTGCAGCTTGTTGACGCACAGCCATCAACAGCCCCTCTCAGGGGTCATCAGCTAAAGTGCACGAGTGAGTCCTGCAGCGGAGTGGGGGATCGCAGTGTACAGGGGGGTTCCTGAGCCAGGGAAACCCAGGAGAGCACAGAGACCCACCACAACTGGCAAGTCTCACGAAGGCGGCTGACGCAGCATGGGCAGGGCCGGGAGTGACAACAGCCACCCCCCACTCCCACAAAAGGCAGCCCCAGGGAGCACCAGCGACCAGGGTGCGGTGTGGCAGCCAGGGCATGGTGCAGCCCTCTGCGCAGCAGCTGGCGTGGGACAGTGCCTCTTTGAAGGAGTGACGTTCCACCGGCTGAGTGGGAGGCTTGAGGTACACAGGACCCAGGAGCTGGGCCGTGTTCCCTGACTATTTGCACAGGTCAGCAGCACTCATCTTGCCTGGCTCTCGAAGCAGACCGGTGGGCACTCATTGGAGACCAAACGCTGCAGCTCCGGCTGGGGGTCTGCACCACCTATGGCAGCAGTGGCTGATGCCTTCACCCAGCTGGAGTTGCTGAAGGGAGAGGTTTTGCAGGGCAGACCTTGGGCTGGAGGCAGCGCCTAGACCTTTCTCCGGGGGCAGGAAGAAGCTGCAGAGCTGCCTGCACAAGGTGTGCGCAGGTGGAGGAGCTGCAAGAGGCAGTGAGAAGGCTGCGGAGCATCAGGGAGGCTGAGAAATAGCTGGATTAGTTCCAAGTCCACAGGCACAGACAGAAGGTGGGGAGAAGGGGGGGGGGGTGGTAATAATGCAGAAGAATGAAGCTTGCAAGGGCAAAGACCAGCAGGAGGAAGAGGCCCCCAAAGCCTGAGGTGCCCTTGCAGAACACTTCACCACTCTGCAGACTGGAGAGGAAAGACACTTCAGGAGAGATGCTGGAGCCAAGTAAAGAGCCTGATCTGCTCCCTGTATAACAACCAGAACAACTAAGAAAAGGCAACAGGTGATAGTAGGAGACAACTCTCCTCTGAGAGGTACAGAGGTCTGACCCCCTTCTGGAGAGGTGGGCTGCTCACTGGGGCTCATCTCGAGGATGTCACCAAGAGACCACCAAGCTCCTACAGTCCACTACTATCCACTGCGTTTGTTTCACGTGGGCACCAGCGGTACAGCCAGGAGCTGTATGAGGAGTACCAAGAAGGATCACAGAGCTCTGGGAGCAGCAGTAAGGGACTCTAGAGCACAGGAAATTTTTTCATCAATCCTCCTGGTCAAAGGGAAGGGGTTTGAAAGGGCCAGTCGAATCTGGTGAGTCAACAAATGGTTACAGGAGTGGCCGGAGGGGTTACAGAGGGGTTCAGCTGCTTACGCCACAGGGCTTGCTTTGAGAAACCGGGTCCGCTGGGGGCTGATGGGGCCCATCTGTCAGAGAAGAGGAAGAGCATCTTCGGCCATAGGCTTGCCAACCTGGTGAAGAGGGCTTTAAACTAGAGTTGCAGAGGAAGGGGAACCTCAATCCATCCCGCTCCTACCAGTTTGATGCCAGGGCCAGCAACAGATGCCCACAGCCTGGAGAAAGATCACAGGGCAGCAGGAGAGCAGCTGAAGAGCCACACAAAGGAATTCCAGCCAGTGAGTCAGCTTCATCAGAGGCCAATTTATGTGCCTCTATGAAAACCCACATAGCATGGGGAATGAAGGAGTTAGAGAGAGGTGCATGTCTGCAGGGCTATGATCTTACTTGCGTCACAGAGATGCGATGGGATGGCTCCTAGCACTGGTGTGTGGGAACGGAGCGATACAGGCAGGGGAGATGAGGAGGGGGCATCACCCTCTGTGTCGGTGACCAGCTGGAGTGTGTGGAGCTGTGCCTGGGGATGGAGCTGGCCAAGAGCTTACGGGTGAGGATTAAAGGGAGGGCAGGGACAGGTGACATTATAGTGGGGGTCTGCTACAGGCCACCTGACCGGGAAGAGTGAGCGGATGAGGCCCTCTGCAGACAGATAGGAGCAGCCTCATGCTCACAAGCCCTGGTCCTCATGGGGGACTGGAACAACCCTGATATCTGTTGGAGAGACAACACAGCAGAACATAAGCAAGCCAGGAGGTGTCTGGAATGCACTGATGATAACTTCCTTCTCCAAGTCATAAAGGAGCCAACCAGGAGAGGGGCTATGCTGGACCTTGTTCTCACCAACAAGGAAGGGCTGGTGGGGAATGTGAAGCTCAGCACAAGCCTGGGCTGCAGCGACCATGA
>VZTO01008229.1:26688-54297 GCA_013400615.1 Syrrhaptes paradoxus | reverse complement strand
TGTGTGATTCTGTGGTTCTGTGACTGATACCTTCTAAAAAGAGAAGAAGGCAGATCTGATCGTGAGATTAAATATTTTGCTTCTGTTTAAATTATTTGTGCCCCAAGATGCAAACTTCCTGTGCATATCAGAATGGAGATCTTTCAGAGAACACAAACACTTCTCTACTTCCTTGATGCCAAACTTCTATAATTTCATAATTTAAAAAAATTTTGAAAGAGGGCAATTTTAACCATTATCTGGTTCTTTAAGGGAGGCAGTTTAGCATAATTTTTAGTTAATTAGATGCCTCCTGTATATAGAGACAGTGGTAGAGCTGGGGGAATTGGCATGCTGGCAGGTTTTGCTGAACCTGAAAAATCATCCCGCCCTCAAAATACATTGTCTCCCAGAGAGGATGAAACTTTCGATGGAAAATACAACAGGAGAAGGATATAGAGGTCTTTGGGTAATGTTAGTGTTTTAGGAAGTGAGTATTTGAGGGCTTGAAGTATATATGAGCAGTTATGGAAAAGAATGTTCTTTTTTTTCTGAAAAATACGAAAGCCTATGCACAGTTTCTGAAATCTTTGGAAAATGAGATTCCAGTGCAACTATGCCTCATGGAGTAAAATCCCTGTGTGCAATTTTAGAATGTATATCTTTGTTACTGCTTTTTTGTTTTGCTCTTATCCTTCCCATGAAAATTACAATGGGGGTAAATGTTTCACCAGGGCCTTCTTCCTTGAGGAAAGCATCGGCTATTCTAGCAGCGCCCAAATGCTCTTTTTCTCTTGTCCTTTTCCCCATCCTGTGAGTGAATATGAGCTTTGCTAAGGCTGAAGAAGGGACAAGAGGCAGCTAGCAAGATAATTTATGTTGCTTGTCAGATGTGCTCTAAAATATACGATGTTCCGTAGTACAGAGTCAGATAAATGCCCTGGATGGAGGCACTAGTAAAATTGTTTGTTCTTAGTTGTTCTCCTTAGGTTTTTTTGCAGCTTCTCGCCCACAGCAGGTGGATATTCATGATAGTGGAGCCTTGTTTTCAATCCTTTGGCCAAAGAACAAACACAACTGTCAGAACATCCCAAGAAGGGTTAAAAAGGTCAGTAGGTGTGTGCACAACTCAGCTTCTTCTTTCCTCCAAAACAAGAGAAGGTAGAAGAAAGGGATTGCCAAAGATTCCAACATCCCCAAAAAATTGTTTTCAATCAATTAAAAATGAAGTGACCATACAAGTTAATTCTTAACTTGTTTGTAAGGTGAGGATAAGGGTAGGGACTGTTGTTAAATTATTTCTCCAGATGTATGGAGAAACTTTGTAGAACTGATGCTGCTGCACAGGAGGTCACAAATTTTGTGTAAATTTTCAGGTAAGAAGTTCTGGAATCATAAGTTGAGAAAGTAAAATCACAAGAATATACTTAGAGTAAAAATTTACTGGTTTAGGATAATAATTTCATGAAATATTATTTCTAAAATTGTCTGGATCAAGGTGACTAAACCAGGTCATTTACTTCCAAGACATACATTTCATGTAAGATTCTACATGGTAACTAATATTAAATGTTAATTTTTCTCTGCTTACATTTAGCCTTAAAATTCAATCTTGCCTCCCAAGTACAGAAGCTTTTGAATCACTTTGCTAGTAAGTTTGTTAAAATAATACTATTAAAAACATAGGCAAACATGCTACTAGTCATGCCCAGTTTTCTATTCATGCAAATGGATATGTTGCTACAAAACTTTGGAGACTCTAAGATGGAAGTTTCACAGAAGTGCTATTCCATATCTTCCTCAATGCCACAGTACAAAGGTTGGACTTGGCTGTGAATGGCACTTTGTCAAAATCATGTTTTCTAATAAGTTGTTAAATCCTTCCCTTTTTACTGTAATTTTAAAGAGAATGTATTCAGTGGTAATTATCTTCTATTAGATAGGATATGTATATATGCACAAAGATAGTTATAACAACCTTCAGGCTGCCATTCCATTTCAGGCATTAAACTGTAATTTCTATTCAACCTTGACTTGGGTGAAAGCATGCATTCATGTCATCTGTCTTTTAATACCTTTTAGAGAACACCCACTATTCTAACCCCTGTGGTGTAATTATAGCTGAACAGCTCTGCAGCCATATCTGTGTTAAGGAAGCTTTTGTCCTTGTTTGGAAAAAGAATGGAGAGAACTGAACAACACTGTTGATTTTTTTTCAGTCAGGTTACTCTTTTGAATTTATCTAGTAAAGATCCTCGCTGAGGCTGGACTGAAGAAGGGTGAGATCTTTACAGAAATGCTGACATTATCCAAATTAAGTTTCTAACTCAGTCATTGTAAGTTCAGAAACAGAAATTGTGGCTCTTCAACTTAATACAATAATTAAGACATTCTGAGAACACGTTTGCAAATGTTTTCGTAACACTGGTTTGCAAAGTCATTTTATGCATTTTGGAGCATTAATATAGATCCATAGTGGTGTGGATAAGAGATTTCCAAAGAAATACAAGACCAATACACACATACTCTGTGGCTTTGTCAATAATGCACACAGCTGGAATGTGTATTTATGCATCTCTGTAGACTGTTTTTATGATTTTGAGTTCTTGTGTTTTATCAATATGACTAGCATAGTTAAGATTGCTATGTTTCTGTTCCTGACTGTCTTTTTTCTTTCCTTTTTTTTTTTTAATTTCTTTTTTTGAGTTTTGGGATTCAGTTGTGGGTTTTTCACAACAACAGTGCAAAGAGATAGCTTCTAAGAAACCATTTCATCTTAAGGGTTAATATCAAGCAGAAAAAAAAAGTCTGATTTTTGGTTTGTCTTATTATTAGCAGTGCATACTTTGCCGATGCTCAGCTTTGATTTCTGCACAAGCCCGTCACCAGTCAGTTTATTTTTACTCTGGTGTTAATGGCAACCCAATGCTATAAAGGGTTTGCTTTTTTTTAATTTTTTTTTGTTAAGTAGGTTTGTAAAAGTTGTTTTATAAAAACTGTCTTATTAGAGAAGAGCATCAACTTCTTTCTCACACAGTTGGTGCAAAAGAAATGTAGAACAGTACTAAGGTATGGATCATTCTAGTAGTTGAAAGCCTTACTGTAGAACAGGGATTAACTTGATCTGCTTTCTGCTGATTTTACAACAGTTACTCTGAAAAATAAAAGGAATTCACACCACACTCTTGTTTCAGAGGGACTTCAAAAGTGAGGTGATTTATATGGCAACACTCTTAATGAGCATCCATTACAGGACATGGTAGCTTCCGGAATATGTCTTCCATTTTACTTTCCCCTTTCTGAATGACACAACTGTCTCATGCATCCTCTGTCATCTCATAATGACCAGCTAAACGACTGGTTTTGATGGTGCCATGTCTGTGACCTGTTTAGGTGACACTGCTTAAGCACTCTTGCATAGACAGTAGTCATATTATTCCTACAACACAGATATGATGTCTTTTTAACAAACCTTTATGTACTTAAGGAGGTGGAACTGGGCACACAAGCACTGCAAGTATTACACTTTTATTTGTTTTTACATTGACAAATGGGCTTTATCTTCAGATTTGTCCCCCTCAAAGCCTAATGCATTGCAATTTCAGATAGCTGAATATTTGTATTTATATATGTTTTCAAATGTATCTCTGAAGACATGACTGGTTAGCAACCTTTTTATTTTACTTACAGCTGTAACATTTTCCTACTGTATGCCCAGCTGTGATGACAATTACAGTGACAAAATACATTGTAAAAGTTTTCATGATTTTTAACAGTTACTGAAGCTATTCTGATTCTATAGCTTTTTTAAGCTGTGCTTCTTGGGCTCACAAGCAATCTTTATAAGAGATATACAATAACATCTAGGGTCAGCATCTAAAAATGAAGCTCTGAAAAATCATTTTTCTTTTCCCGTCTCTCTGATCTCCATCTGCAAAGACAAGCCTGTTTTTAAGCATCCTGTATTATTGTACTTCAATAAGGTCTTTTTATATAAAGAGCATTTGATTATATCAAAGCCATATTTAGAACTAGAAACAAATAGTAAGGTAAAGTTGTAGAAAGATGCTTTGCCTCCCAAATATTTAAATTACTTTCCTATTGTCCCAGAAATATGCAGAAACCTGGTTTTGCTTCTTCACCTGAGACTGTAGAAAATTACGTTCAATTCTGCATTCACTCTTGGTCAGACAGAGCTCTTTTGCCTTTGAGGTTTGAGGGCTTTTTGCTATGGATTAAGAAAACACAGCATTTTAATTGTGTGCAATTTGACAAGTGAAATGCAACATGTCTTGATCCAGTTTTATATCCTTTGAACTTCACTTAAACTTTGTGGCATTTTGAGAATTCTATCACCTGTGTTAGGGCTGTCAGCATCTTTCAGCCAGAAATACATGCGTGTCTCAGATGATCTTCACATTTTCACTAATTGAGTTGTACTGCACACATCAACTTTACAGCAAAGCAATACAGAGCACTCCCATTATGTCAGAGGCATGAGGAACACAATGGCCCTGTGGAGCCTGTGAATTTCAACACAGCACGTGTGACAACAGTGCATGTTGTAGTGCTAGCCATATCTGGGCTTTGCCTGGAATAATTGTTAAACTTTGTAACAGAGAAATCTTGGGTAAATACCTGAAGATTTCAGACTCTACTCAGACAAGGTTTCTAAAGATAAAGAGGGCTTGTCCAGGAAAAAAAATAGCCCTGTGGTACCCCTGTGTGGCACAATAAATCAAATAAATCATATTTTCTGCCTCATTCTTACCTGTGAATATGTGGCTTTCTAATGGAAATTGTTGCCTCCAATTATGCCATGGTGGTGACAGTGAAAAGAAGGATAGGAGGGATTCCTTATATTTCAATCCCTCTCAGAAAAGTCTGACAATTTAATCAATATATTTTAATTTTAGAATAAGGGTTAAGAGCTTCAAAGAGCAAGAAGAGTGAGTTCATACTAACTTTGCAGTTCTGTTTTTTTCTGTTCCAATCTTAATCCATAACATCACACCAAGAAAAGAGATGGGGTCTTCAAACTGAGCTAACTGAACAGAATGACTACCGACATTTACATATGAGTGGGGGGATGAGTGACAGACTGGGACAAATTCAATGTTCCTATTTAAGTGCATGGAAATATGCCTAGAGCTCATAATGTTTTCCTGAGTGAGAGAACGAGAGACTGCTTTGATTTGGCCATTTTAAGTTTTCCATTCTAACTGCTTACTTCAAACTTTCAAGCATCTGTGAGCTACAGTTTTCTACAACTGCAGGTGGAAGAAACTAAACTTTCTGTTTATTATATTACAAGAAGCTGGAAGATGAGTGATGATTACGTTCTTAATTTTGTTAATGAGTTACTTTGGATTTGACTAGAACTTTAATCTCCAATTCCTTTAAACAAGAAAGCTTGCCAGTTAAGGTTTTTTCCTGTTTATGTTCTACACAGGAGAAAGTATGTCCATTCTCCACCACCAGGCCTTTCAAAGCATGCAGAGTAGTTACCAGCGACGAAAGTCATGCTCACCAGAAGCTAAGCAGTTGTCAGATATATTAATGACCAGCATAATGGGATAGGTCTGTTTGCCAGCCTAGATACAGCACATTCACCTTCATGGGGTTGATATGTTAGCCAAGTCAGATGGAACTACTCCAGAACCTATGGAGGATATTAAAATACCTACATATTTATTGTAAAACACTTCAGTATATTTACTATTCAAAAGTATTTTACCTTTATATAAAACTTTTTCAGTTCCTCACCGTGAAAGTCATTTTAGTGCCATTGGAGTAATCTCATACAGTGCTATCCTCTAGGATCCTTTTTCCAGTCAAATAAGAAGCTTTGGCTCAAAATTTTTGCCACCTGGTAGCCCTGTTGACTGTGCATAATTGTGTATTGAAACAGATGCTTCCTCCAAGTGTAGGAGTACTGTTGCAGCTTTTGGCTCAGTCAGAAGGTACTTCAGTCAGAAACTGACTCTAAAGTAACATCTTTTTTGGTAAAGCAGGGTGGAGTAGAATAGTCATTGCTCCCAGTTCTGGCTGCAGGTGAATAATTAATGTTGACTTTTTAAATAAAAATTAGAATACCTGGATCCTATTTGGCCAAATTTTAATTCAGAGTCTTACTATAAAATTGAACATGTAGATTACAGAATCATAGAACAGTTTGGGTTGGAAAGGACTTTAAAGATCATTGAGTTCCATTCCCCCTGCCATGGGCAGGGACACCTCCCACTAGCCCAGGATGCTCAAAGCCTCATCCAGCCTGGCCTTGAACACCTCCAGGGATGGGGCATCCACAGCTTCTCTGGGCAACCTGGGCCACTGCTCACTACCCTCACAGTAAACTGTAATTGAAACAGTATTTCTTCCTAATATCTAATCTAAATCTCCCCTCTTTTGGCTTACAACCATTACCACACATCCTATCACTCCACCCCCTGATCAAGAGTCCCTCCCCGTCTCTCCTATAGCCCCCTTTAGGTACTGCAAAGTTGGTTTAAGGTCTTCCCACATTGTTGGGTCATGTCAAGCTCCTCATGAATCAGCAGCCCCAAGTCCTTCTCGTCAGGGCTGCTCTCAATCAATTCTCCACTCAGCCTGTATCTGTGCTTGGGATTGCCCCCAACCAAGTGCAGGACCTTGCACGAGGCCTTGTTGAACTTCATGAGGTTTGCACATGCCCACCTCTCCAGCCTGTCCAGGTCCCTCTGCATAGCAACCCTTCCCTCCAGTGTATCCACCACATATCTCAAAATGCCATCATATCATTCTATAACTCGATGATGGTTACACTGGAGGAGCAAAAACGCTCTTAAATGGATGATGCAAGTGTAAGATAGCTGTGAATAGCATATAATGGACAAGAATAATTACTTCTCCGTTTTATGAATAAGTCAGTAGGAAACACAGTAATTCTCACTTCCAATTAATTAAGCCAGTAAATGGATATGTTGGAACCTTCTACAAATGTGTATGCCACAGGGAAATGGGCATTTGGGTGTTGAGGAACAGTATTCCAAGGAAGGGTAAAATTAAGGAAACTGCAGATAGTAGAAAATGGAAGATTGGGCAAAGGTCTTTTTGAGGAAGAGGGTGGATGGAGTGGGAATGAAAGTGCTGAATGAATAATTGAAGACAAAGACAAATTACTATTTGTGAACCTTTGAAAATGGCGATACAGGACCAACAGGAGTTGGAAGGAATACAGGAATACATACAGGAATAAAAGAATGTCTCACTTACATTCAGTTTTTGCTTTCACATTTCCAGAATATGCATGAACTCACTGGTTTTCAAAGACTTAAACTAGAAGACAAATCATAGAATCATAGAATCATTAAGATTGGAAAAGACCTCAAGGATCATCAAGTCCAACCCAACACCACCTAACTCACTAAACCATGTCCCTAAGCACCATATCTACACATTTCGTGAACACCTCCAGGGATGATGACTCCACCACCTCCCTGGGTAGCCTGTTCCAATGGCTGATCACTCTTTCAGTGAAGAAATTTTTCCTAATATCCAGCCTAAACCTTCCCTGGTGTAACTGGAGGCCATTTCCTCTTGTCCTGTCCCTTGTTACTTTAGAGAAGAGGCCAGCACCCACCTCACTACCACCTCCTTTCAGGTAGTTGGAGAGAGTGTTAAGGTCTCCTCTCAGCCTCGTCTTCTCTAAACTAAACAACCCCAGCTCCCTCAGCTGCTCCTGATAAGACCTGTGCTCCAGACCCTTCACCAGCTTCGTTGCCCTTCTCTGGACCCACTCCAGCACTTCAATGTCCTTCTTGTGGTGAGGGGCCCAAAGCTGAAGACCGTGGTGTCACCAGTGAGTGTGGTCTCACCAGTGCTGAGTACAGGGGCACAATCACTTCCCTAGTCCTGCTGGCCACACTATTTCTGATGCAGGCCAGGATGCCGTTGGCCTTCTTGGCCACCTGGGCACACTGCTGGCTCATGTTCAGCCAGCTGTCAAACAGCACCCCTAGGTCCCTCTCTGCTGGGCAGCTTTCCAGCCACTCACCCCTAAGCCTGTAGTGTTGCAGAGGGTTGTTGTAACCAAAGTGCAGGACCCGGCACTTGGCTTTATTGAACTTCGTACAATTGGCCTCAGCCCATGGGTCCAGCCTGTCCATATCCCTCTGCAATGCCTCCCTACCCTCAAGGAGGTTAACACACCCACTCAATTTGGTGTCATCAGCAAACTTACTGAGGGAGTACTCAATCCCCTCATCCAGGTCACCAATAAAGATGTTAAACAGGATGGGCCCCAAAACCAATCCCTGGGGAACACCACTGGTGACCGGTCGTCACCTGGACTGAACTCCATTCACCACGACTCTCTGGGCTCAGCCATCCAGCCAGTTTTTTACCCAGCAAAGAGTATTCCTGTCTAAGCCATGAGCCACTAACTTTTCTAGGAGAATGCTGTGTGACACGGTATTGAAGGCCTTGCTAAAGTGTAAGTAGACAATGTCCATGGTCTTTCCCTCATCCACTAATCGGGTCACCTGGTCATAGAAAGCAATCAGGTTGCTCAAGCAAGACCTTCCTTTCATGAACCCATGCTGGCTGGGCTTGATCCCCTGGGTGTCCTGTACATGCCGTGTGAGCACACTCAAGATGAGCCGTTCCATAATCTTCCCCGGTACCGAGGTCAGGCTGACAGGCCTGTAGTTCCCTGGGTCCTCCTTGTAATATTTCAGACACAGAAACAAGGTCTTGAAGATAATTTCATAAAGAGGAGATAATAAAATGAAGAGTGATGAGGAGCATGAAAGGTATTTCTTGATTCTGGCCAAACCAAACTAGGCTTGCGGATATGCTGATTTAAAGACTAAGACGGTCTTTTACCCCTTCCACCATCCAAAGAGACCAGAGGACACCAAGTAGTCTAAAGCTGGTTGCTCCTGCTTTTACTCAAAGTACACTTAAAGAGTCTGTGCATCCTTGAAGGTTCAGTGAAATGTGGTCCATATCTCTGGAAACCTGATGGATTTCATCTTTTTGTTGATTTCCAAGGCTAAACCGTTTTCTGGTGGTCATGTTTCTGAACTGGTTTTGACACTGATTGTGGTAGGATTAGGTCTGCAAACACAACCATTTCCATTGTATTATTTATTTAAACAAGTCAAACAGTTCAGAAAAAAGTGATTGAAAGTCCGGGGAGGGAAAGCACATGTAGGTATTTATGCCATTTTATTACAATTTAGACAAAATTATTCTTAGACTAAAGCAAATAAATTATTGTTCCTTTCAGTGGCATCCACACTAAGAAAGGAAGTAGATTTAAAAAATATTATTTTTTTAATCTACATTTTATCTCTATGATCAAGCTTTAAATCAAAGCAACTGTATAATCTTATTTGAAAAATTCATCTACATTGTATTTATGTCCAAGTTCAGACAGCATTTTTCCTCTGTCTCTGTTCTTCTGACTGTACCCCATTACATCTTGGATGAAGCTAGAAGAACAAATACCGCAAAAAATGGTTGCTGTCATAATCTTTCCGACAAGAGTAGCTGGAAAAAGGAATAGGAATATAACAGATTTTATTGTGGAAAGTCTGCTTCAAGGAATTAGTCAGTAGTAGTTTAACACAATATTACACATGTACAGTTGAATTACTTATACAGGTTGTTAGACTAAAGTCCTGAATGTCTATTCATAATTTAATAGACTTGTCTAAATGAATATGGAACTATTTTTACAGAAACCACTGTGCATGTTTTAAAGTCTACAGTTAGCTAATAAAAAATGACATTTCCTATTTAATACTTAACTTGTGTCAAAAAAACATAAAATCTGCTTATATTACTATTAATGCTGAATTACAAAAGTGACTGAATTAAAAACATTTATTCTGAAATTTTAACTTTACTTATGGCTTCATAAGAAAATGCAGTCATGCAAGATGCAATTATTATAAGTAGAAATTTTGATGAAATGATAAGCCATAGCTGATAACAATGATTTGGAATCAGAAGCTAATTAAATTATTTGAGGATGCAACTTTGGTGGGTTTTTTCCAGAAGGAGAGGTGTTTTCTAATGTAACTGTTCTATGTTTTATTGCAATGACATGTGGCACCATTTCTGAAATTTCTGCAAGATCTTTTTTCTGATCATTATTTTTAAATGGTTAAGGTGTTAAAGCAATACCATGGATTAGAAAATGCATGAGTTTTGTTTCTTTATTGAGGTTCCAGAACAAAAGTTGTAGTGTGTGGAGAAGGGGAAAAGAATATGGGTGTTTGACAGAAGGGGAAGAGGAACTTTACCATCGTCATGAATTAATGAACAAGAATTCTGTATACCTTTAAATTCTTGAATTAGGGATCTTACCTATGCATTTTATTAAGGTAAAGATGGTTATAGATTTCATTATGCTGCTAACCAAAAACTGAAGTAATATAGCACTGCCTTTATTAAGCATTAGTTATTGCTCTGAAGTACTATATGTAATAAATTTAGGTTTATTTGAAAATTCACAATGTATTAAATATTTTCTAAATCATTTTCATACGAATTCCTTCTGTATGGGACCTAAGGCAATGTTTGACAACATTAAACTCTTCTAGCAGAACATGGAAGAACATAAAGCTTTACTTCACACTTGCTTTTCTTTTCAGTAAAATAATTTAGGGGGTTGCGGTAAATCTTATCTCCTATTGAAGTTCAACATGCGTGATCAGTGCCTAGAAAAAAACTAAGAACCTCAGAAAACAATTCGGGGAATGAAATATTTACCGAAAGCCAATTTGTTGTTGCATTAGTAAACTAACCTTCAAAATTCAGTAGTTAAAAGTTTGTTTGGAACACAAGATCTGAGGATTTCACCTTTGACTAGAAGTGTCGTATTCAGCTCTCTTTTTCAGGATCTGAGCCTTTAGGTTTATTGATGTCAGTAGGGCAAGCTCCTTGTACAAAGCCAAGAACTTGTAGACAGAGACACTCAGAAGGGAATGGGTCCAGGTAAGTTTGTCTAGTTTGTATTTTTCTCAGCCCAGTCAAGATAAGAAGATTAACAAATTCCCAATATCAATTCCAAACATTGAGTTAACCTGTTTGAGATTCCCTGTGACACATGCAATGCAACTCCTAACTTTGACAGTGTCAGAATTTGAGCTTCTATAACTTCAGTAACAGACATTTCTGGAGAACAGAAGTACTGTGTCAAAACCACAGGCTTTTGCAAGGGTCTTCCCACCCTTCTAAACTGATGAGGGTGCTGGGGATAAGGATTTAAATACGTCAGGTCACAGTAAAGAGTTGCAGTTTTCTGAGCTTTAATTTAAATTTCCTAATGTTAGGTCACAAGCTACCTATAAAATAAGTAACCAGTGAATTTGATTTTATTACTGTTCCAGTGTGCTACTGATACTTAAGCATGCTACTGTTCTTAACATCTTCTGAATTAGAGGCTTGATGCCTCTATGTAACACATTTGTTCGTTTCTGTTTGTTATTTACTTAGAGAAATCAGAAGAGTGTTTGGAAAAGTTAAGATTACAATTAGGAAGGAAACAATTTTGTTTTCATACCCTCTTCTATATCTTATGAAAGGATTAAAATATGTCTTCTGCTTGACTGGTTTTAAAATAGCTTTTCTATTCCTTTTATTGATGTAATGTCTCCTTGGGTGGATCTTACTAACATTTTAAAAATTCAAATACAGTATTTAATGTGTACACAGAATATTTCTGGTTGTCCTTGCTTATGTTACAGAAAGCATCACAGTATTTTAGCTAATATTTTAACTTTTTGTTGTAGCCATTTTCTGAAACTCATCAGAATTTCCATCTTCTCAGATGTACCTGGAATTAAAATCCTTTTTGAATGATTCCAAAGTTAATTCGATATTAAAGCCTGAGTTACTTCTTTAAAATTACATGTTACCTCTTTAGAGTTACCTCTTTAGATGCTGAATCTTACCTTTTCAGACTTTAAGCCAGTATTGCAGTGGTAAAAGGTGTGAGATGGAGAGAACACAAGATATCCCCTCATATTCTGCAGGTGAAACACTAAGGTTTTGTGTCTTTAAGCATTCAGGTTTGCAGTCTGTTTTTATTACTTTGTTTCACATATGTATAATGAAAAGGCTGCTATTCCTAGACTTGAATAGAACATCTCTTTAATTAATGGGTTTAATATGCTGCTTCTTTCCTTCAGGACATCCGTTATTTTCTGAGTAACTGCTCAGTCTGCTAAAACAATTGGGTGCAGACATGAGAATATAAAATGAAATAAAATAGCCAATAAAGTCCTTGCTGCTCAAAAGCAGTTTCTCATCCAAACTTGTCTGCCCTCCTGCTTGCTTGGAGTATACCGACTATAACTTCAAGCCATTTTATCATTTGGGAAGCCTTTAAGCCTTAATTTTGTGTTGAATATTTGGACAAGTGATATACATGTCTTATTCCAACTTGTTGTACCAAACAGATGCATCAATGCAATAAATCTTAAAGTAATTGAAAAGGCAGAGTGTCGCCACAAGCAATAACAAAGCACTACTTTCCTAACTGAATAACAATGAAGCAATTCCATGAACCATTTCAGGTTCTGATGAGACTAATAATTCCTGATTTTCCAGAGATAGTTAATGAGTCTTTATAGATGAAGGCCCATGCTGACACTGTCTACAGTTCAGAATAGTTATTTTATATTAAACAGTGTTGTGTACTTGTGCCAAATTAATTATGGAGCCTCTCACTGATTCTGTGATAGGTTTTCTTCAATGGTACAAGTATGTGGAAACAAAGCTTCTTTTGAAGAAACCCATCACACTGAAAGCAGCTCATTAACTTCAGTTTTCCTCTCTGTTTGATACGACAGACTTCCCTAACCAATTTTAGATGTGAGGTAATAAAGTTTTATCTGCTTTCACAGTTATTCAAAATTGTTCATCATGCACTTCATTTGAAGAGGAAAGCTGAACAGACTTGAGCGCATCAGGAACCCTCCGTGTATCAGATGCTCACAAAATTATAATTTGAACAAGGAAATTTACTTTGATCCAAACTCACAAAGCTCATGTTGTGCAGAGATAACAGGGCTTTTCTTCAATTTCTCACTTTGGAAGGTCTAAAATTTCATTTCCTAGGTTTTGGGGGTTTTTTCATCTTTACTCACTCATTTCACATGAGGCTGGACATCTCTGTACGAGCTGCCATGTGAAGCAGACAAAATGCCATGATGCATTCCCATATCTTTATAAACAGACCGTTCACAAGAGTGTATTGTGGTGAATAACAGATGAATAAAGCAAGGAAGAAAGTTCTGTATTTCTCAAAAAAAAATGTAGATTGAAATACTATTAATCTTATTCGACTGTTTCTACTAATGAGTTTTGTTTCAGAGCAGCAGCTCTAAACAAGTCATCTTACTGATTCCATTTATCAAATAGTGTTTTGGACCTCAGTGTTTCGTGCACTTGAACAGTGTTAATTTTGGAAGAAAGTCATGCAACAGTTTTTCACTGGAAGCTCATCAAGTGCTTATTGAAAGTAATGCTTACAGCTTGACATGTTGCTCATAAGACAGCAGTGCCCTCCAGTACATATCCAACAGCATGCACCAACAGAAGGGTCCCATTCAGAGCTCCCATGACATCCTCCAGTAGTTCTCATGCAATATGAAGTGTCAAATGTGTACATCTCACTAGCTGTTAGTTACTAAGACCATTTAAACTGCTCTCTCAGCTTTCTTCTGCTTCTTCATTCTAGGCTTCTGTTCTTCACTTCTTTTCTTATTTTGCCTCTATTGCTGCCCTGCTTTTCAGAAGTCCCTATGTCTTTTATTGAAAGATAAACAGATTACTAGTCCTTTATTTTTCCTTTCCTTCCTTCTAAGCCTGCCCTTGTGCCCTGACATTGGTTATCCCTACATTAAGAAATAAAAGATTCAGAGATGCTGAAGACCCAAAAAAATAACACCATTCACTGATCTCTACCACAGGAGAACTAGAGGTTTTTAGGCAGGGGATAACAGCATCAGAAGATTTTTAAAGTTGTTGCTGCTGGTGGTGGTTCCCTTGTGCTTTATGGCAATGTTTTATAAAACCTAAAATGATGATGGTGGTGATCCTGAACTAGAACAACAGTTTCAGAAGAGGTATGATAGACCTTACTTACTGTAGATAATTTTCAGGCAGAGGCACACTGCTGAGTCAGCTTCTTGTTTGGCTTTTGAGCTTCCATTTCTGGTGCTGATATATCAACATGGGACAGTCTGAGATTTCACTGCAGGAGGTGACACAGTGGCAATTGTCCTCATCTGTTGATCTCATCTTTGTACAGTAGGGGAGTAGAGTTTGCTGTAGGAGGTTCTTCTGGAGAGGAAGAAGCATCATCTCAGGACAAGGTGGCCTTTCTGGGAAAGGACAGGGAAGGGAACAGGTTTATCATGGTTGTTGTGAAAATGCTTCTTCAGGATGTCCAAGCAGGCTGTCAGCAGTCCTGGGCTAACCAAGATACCCATCTGGCAGAGGCTGAGGAACAGGAGGCTGGGAAACTATCAGAAACCACATTCCTGCAAGAGACTCCTTACCTAGCTCCAGAGCTGCCACGCCATGTTCACTGGCAGCTAGTTGTGGAGAAGTCAGAGGAGGAAGGTCAGCTGCTCCTAAAGGAGATCTCTCAGGTCTGATGCAACCCCAGTACACATAGTCGTCATGCAGGTGTGTAAGCCCCAGGATGGCAGGTGCTGTGCCTGACACTTTCACTAGCTCACGTTAGCCTAGTTAGTCCCAAGGGAGCTAATTTAAAGGTTCACAGAGCCTTTCTGTCCATCTACATGTGTAATTTCTAAGTTTTTCTAAGTTTTCAGGCCCTGGCTCAGTTAAACGTTAGGACAAAAGCTCAGAACAATCCTAATGATTTGGTGAAAACAGGTTCATCAAGTGCCTTACGTGTTTCCTAAAGACCACTGCTCCTAACAAAAGACTCTTACTCAGTTTCATAAAATCATATTCGGCCCACAAGAAAGCTATCCCTACCCTACACCTTTCTCTGAGAATCCTATAGAATGTGAACCACAATGGCCCTGTAAAAGACCACAGATTTCTATTGTTTGAATACTTTCAGTGACCAGTTTTTGTTCAGACATTTTATTACTTTAGGATTCTTTCCATTCGCTTTCTTGGACATTGCCTGAAAATTCACACTTTAAGAATCAAAAGGGGAAGAAATCAGAGTCCATAGGTTGTTGTGACCCTGCAAAGGGTTCCACCTTATAACACCTTTTGAGGGAATTGATTTACAGCAGGAGCTCATTTTCTGAGCACTTCTTGTGACAGCAGAGGCAGTTTCTGAGATGGTAGAAACCCTCTCAGGTGCAAAACAGTTGTCTGTAAGGTGTGGTCATGATGAGGTTGCAATTTTCTGCCAACTCTGAACAAAGTCCTTGACCCCAGGATGGGAACACACAGGTGGCTTGTTTTGAGAGTGGGAAAGAGGACAGGATAGTTATACAGAAACTCATCAATGATTTGGGGAGTAGCCACAGAGAGATTTCTTGCTATGCTCTATGGTGTACATGCAATTAAAAAATGTTTTTCTTCAAACAGGAAGTAAAAGCGAAAAAGCGACTGACTAAAGCTCAATGTTAGCAGCATTTTCTTCATGTGTCAATCAAAATACATAATATAAAACAGCTCAAAGCGCATAGGAAGTAAATATGGATTTCTTTGTACCCTACTGCAAGTCTTTCAACAGAAAGTCTCCTCTGGCTGGTACGTCATTGCAGAGAGCTACTCCCTCCAAAGGAGGAGCAGTCAGAATCTTTTCATTTATGAAGAAATTTCTCTCTGACAAATTTTATGTGGGCAATTTGATTTCACTTCAGTTATTTTCCCGAGGCAGTAAACCTGGTTCAGAAAAGAATTCAGATATAGCTGAAATTATTTTTATAAATAACACATGGTGCAATTTATTCTTTTTCTACCAAATTGGCATCGTTGCAAAGTGCTGAGAGCTTTCCAAATTATGTGACAACTTTTCTACTCCTTGGAAATAAAGACCTCTTTTCTCTAGGAGAATAAAATAGCCTGTATTAAGCAGGAAAATTGAGAGCTTTTACACTGGGTTAACATACCTACTGCCTTGCTTATGGGTGTATATGCCAGGGTGACAAAATGTATGACATGCTATTTCCAAATCACTGTTTATAATTCCATTTAGCTTGGAATGGGCCTGCATGCTCTGTGCCTGAATGAAATGCCCTGTTATTTTCAATCTGTTCCATTTAACAAATTGGCACTCTGTAGGAAAGCTAGTTTGATCATTCCTTACATGATTCAAATTTGCATAAATAGGAAATGTCCCTTTGTAAGTCTTTTGAAGAGTGTTGGTTTTTTCCCTGTTCATTGCTAGAATATTGTCAAGCATTATAGTCCTGCACCACATTATCTCCCTGGACTTTTATTGCTTTTTCTTGCTGTTTGAATGTTTCCTTATGCTACGAGGAAAGGAAGTCATGCACAAATATATGTTCTTAGTAAACCTTTTTCTTTCCTTTTAAAAATATATACAGCTGTTATAAAGTGAATCAAAATTAAAACAACTTGTGAACAAAGCAGCCATTCTTACTAACAACACAAGGCATTCTATTTCTGTATTTTTCACAAAAATTACTATAACTTCTCTAAAATTTTGCAGTCTGGAATCATTTGACTATACAAGAACACCTGCTTCTGGAGACTGAATCAATACTGCTTTAATCTTGATAAATAGAACAGGTAGTTTTCAAGCAGCAATAAATGTAGTCATGGGCATTATAGGGAATTAAGTCCGAAAAAAATGCTAATTTTTTTTCTATTATATAATGCCTCCTAGGAAAGATACTCTGTAGAGTAATAAATTATTTGGAAATTAGGCAGCAGCTAAAATGCAACATCTAAACAGCAGATTGGGCAGACAGCTACAAGAATAAAATATGTCTCCGAAGTCAGGTTCTATGATATACAAAATGTCTACAATACAGATTCAGAACCATCTGGGTTGCTGACTCCTTGTACAGAAAGAGTCAACAAGGTAGAGCTAGGTAACTCGCACTAGAATCTACTAGCAATCAGCTGCTGAAACGGCTGTCTAAGGAAATGCTGATGTTCCTGGAGAGGTACCAGGATGGTGGTTCTAGCAGAGGAAGGCAGTATTAAAAGCTTCTTCTTTAGCCCTCTCTGTTAGCTTTCTGGGATTTGAAAATGCAGAAATCAGAGCAGTCTATAGCACTGAGAAGGTCAATGCAATGGGGACCCTGCTCAATCAGCTCAATTGACCATCTTATCCACAGACTTCAATGGTCCTGATGTCTACACAACAATTATGTCTGACTTGTAAAATGAATACCTACATAATCTGGCCATATGCTCATATCAAGTACGTCTCACTCTCAGATTTACTGCAACTGTGTTTCATGGCATAGGCACTTATGTCTTTGTCCAAAATTATGTGCAGAGAAATTCAGGAGTTCTTCACATGCTCTGACACGCTCTTTGACACCTCCTCTGGAAATTAGACCTGGAACACATTTCTTCTTGCCTAATTTTCAGCATATCAGATATGTGGGTACCTTACTCACATGCAGGAGGTTCTCTTTGTTCCTATTTGGAATTTATGAGAGGGTCTACAGAAAACTTGAACTTACACACCACTCCATTGTGTGAAAGGTGGGGCACTTTCCTTCAAAACATTGAGCATAAAAGTATTTGTTGGATAGACTAGCATTAAATATTTTTATTTTGAGAAATAAAAGATCTTGATTCCACTTAATTTAGTGAATTTTTTTTTCAACTTAATTTAAAAATATTATTTGAGCACTCAAGCACGTCCTCTCCTCCTCCACAGCCACAGCATGTTTACACCCAACAAAATTATTCTTATTGGAAGGGTTTAAGCATTTCTACCTGAAGGACGGCTACCGTTCTTCAACCCCATCTACCACTATGCATTGATATCAAAAAAATAACTAAAACTAGAATGAAATAACTAAATCAGCGAAAAGTTGGTTAAATAGAATTAAATTCAATAGAATTTATCTTCATAACATTTATCACCATTAGTAGATCCTCTTCAATTTGCGAGAGCATTTCTGTGTAGACACAAATCCTCCTCCCTCATGAAGAGTTATTGGACCTTTGGACCAGAGAAATCCCTTGGGATATAAAAGCAGGACCTAAAGGCATGAACTGAAACTGAGAAAGAACATGACTTTTACTTATAAGAATACACGGGAAGCTATTTGGAGAAGCCTGTGTAGATTTAACCTTATTAACTTGACATATGGTCCTATCTCCCCTGTCAAGTTTCATGGGCGTTGCAGCTGCCATGGAAATCTTGATTACTCAGTGGTTCCCAATGAAGCTCAGTTGGGGCTTAATTGGGAGCAAAATTAACACAGAGAGCTAAACAACATCATATGAATGTATATGGATTTCCAGGGATCTTCAATGATCTGTAGGCATCAAGGTAGGTCTTCTTTCAGGTCAAAGAGACCTGTCTGAAAAGACAAAGGCAAAAGACAGAACATCTGTAATGAGTCACTTGTAGAGTGTTAAATTAAACTAGATTTTATATGATAATTTAAAAGTCTGTTCTTATTCCTTTGTTCTCTTTTTTTTTTCCTCTTCTCTTTTTTTGGCATTTTATTTTCACTCTTCTAATATTTTGTATTTCCACCTTTCATGACTAGCTAAGAGCCTAAAAAACCTTGACTTTTATTTTTTACTACTTACCAAAATGCTAAATTAGGTGACACCTATTTGCCAACACTCAATTAGATCTATTTAATATTTATAAACAGCATTTTACCATGCTTCCTATCTTTTTCAGGATCTAGTAATTACTATAAGAGATAAAAGAGTTGAGGAAAAACTGAACATGAGCCAGCAATGTGCTCTTGCAACCCAGAAAGCCAACCATGTCCCGGGCTGTATCAAAAGCAGTGTGACCAGCCGGTCGAGGGAGGTGCTTTTCCCCTTCTACTCTGCTCTTGTAAGACCCTCCATCCCTGCAGTGCTGCATCCAGCTCTGGGGTCCTCAACACAGGAAGAACATGGATCTGTTGGAGGAGGTCCAGCGGAGGTCATGAAGATGGTCAGAGGGCTGGAGCACCTCCTGTACCAGAACAGGCTGAGAGAGTTGGGGTTATTCAGCCTGGAGAAGAGAAGGCTCTGGGGAGACTTTTGAGCAGCCTTCCAGTGCTGAAAGGCGGCTACAAGAGAGATGGGAAGGAACTCTTGACCAGGGGGTGGAGTGATAGGACGAGGTGTAATGGTTTTAAAATGAAAGAGGGTAGATTTAGATGAGATGTTAGGAAGAAATAATTTACTGTGAGGGTGGTGGGACACTGGCCCATGTTGCCCAGAGAAGCTGTGGATGCCCCGTCCCTGGAGATGTTCAAGGCCAGGCTGGATGAGGCTTTGAGTAATCTGATCAAAGCCAAACCACTCTGTGATTTTATAATTCTATGATAAGTTTTCAAGACTGGAGAAGATAACCCTCTTCTCATATCTGGAACTGTATGAATATAGAACATCTCTATTATAGACAGATGATAAGCTATGTCTGACTGCAGATACATGCTAGGTAGACTTTAGTCACCTCAAATATTTTTTTTCCATATAAGTCTAGCAAGTCAGGGTCTCTGAATACAATGTACCTTCATAAAGCAAATAGGCAATACTCACAAGCTCCCACACTACTTTCAAAACTTTGGCACTTGTACACAGAACCTGAGAGGAAGAAGTAAGGAAAAGGGGGAGCTGAATGAGAACTACTTACTGCTACATTGCAGTAATTAAGCGAAAGAATGGGATATCTGAGGATAAGTAGAAAAAGACAGGAAGCGCACTCATGATGTGCAAGAGCTAAGCAAAGCAGGTGGTGTTAAACATTTCATTTTAGCAATAAGGGTAATTTTCAATTTTTAACATCTTGCTTGATTTCCTTTATTATGTGTGTATTTTTATTCCTGTGAGAAGTCTTAGATGTTGTGATACTTTGACAAAGTTGTTCATATTACTTTCCTTTGATTTAACCTCAGCAGACAGAGGTCTGCTTGTACTTCCACCCTAAGTTACTACGGTCTGACAATCAAAAAGTTGAAAACAGCTGTTCTGATACAAAATATCCCTGTGTAAATCAAAGACATCTGGAAATTTCTATGCAGTTCTCACGGCTCAATACCATAACTGGCACATAGACTACTCTTGCACTCTAAGTTCATATATGCTCTATCTCTGGTTCTTCTTCAAAATTAAAAACATAGGCACTTTTGATATGTGTGGGACCATTATTGAGTTTTCATTTTCTCTAACTGACAGACAAGTCTAAGACTTATAGAAGTGCAAGATTCTTCAGGCCTTCAGTTTCAACATCATAGATCATACTTCCAACAGGGGTGATTGTACTTTGGGCTGTTAGATTGAATGGTGCTAAGGAAGCTCCATATTGTTATACCTCCAAAGCAAATAAAAAAATTGATATTTTGACATATAATAAAATTTGCCTTCTTGTTCAGCTTCAGTGTTTTCACTGTGAGCAGCAGGCTCCAAGATTTGTAACTCAAGCCTCTCTCAGTTGAGCCATATGTTCATTGACATCAACTCATTTGAAACTCCACAGCTCTATAGATGGTGGACATAGCAGGAAGTTACTATTTTTGTCTTACTTCCTAGCAGATTAGTTATTGGTATTTTTTTTCTCTTCATGGATAATTCTTTAGTCCATGGTAACAGAATCTGCTGATTTCATGTGACTCCTTTCGGAAATACAAAGGATTTAAAAGTCTTCACAGTTACACATATCATTACCCATTAGTTGAAACTATTTAATCAGAAATAGTATCCGGATGTATAATGGTATTTGATAAGAATAACTATAAAGAGACAAATTATTCTTTCTGTTTAAAAAGGGTAAATCTTAAACTTCAGACTGCTCACTCTGTATATCGAACATGCCCTGCCAACATGCGAGGTACACCATTTTTCAAGAAGTAAGAGTGATTATTAACTTTAATTGTGACTAGGAGTACTTTGGAGGATGAGAGAAAATACTACAGCCCCTCACTTTTTTGTGAAATGAAGTCTATTTTATTGGTTGTAAACAGAATTATGCATAGGGCACAGGTATTATTTTTTCACCCCCTGTGTTGACTGGACGGATAGTGGCAACACTTCTCAGACTCTTTTGTGGATTGTGCTTAAAGTACCCTAAAATATTTTGTTCATGGAAGCAGTTGGCTGGACATGACACCTCATCTGACTGCTTTCATCTCTCAGCAATATTGAGGTTAAACTGTAACACTGAGCCAACAGATAAGAAGCCACCCTTGTGAGAACAATGCATTCACGCAGTTTGAAAAGAAAATTTAATCTTATCTTAATTTCTTCAAGAGTTTTTTTGCCTTGCTGCACCTATTTAATTTTTCAGGTTAAATAGTTTGAAAATAAGACAGGGTTTTGGCCAATATTGGTTGGTGTCCTCTGACATTTTTATATTTAGGCCCAAGACAGGTAGTGCTGGTTTAGGATAGAAAGAAAGAGTAATAAAATTATAACAGGAAATTCTGAGAGGATTCAGCTAATGGGGCATTTGACTTCCTTCCTCTAGCTTGAAGAGATTAATGTTTTGCAGACAGCCATCAAGAGAATTGCTTCTCACTATGCCCGGGTAAGCATTCCCCAGCTTCCTGCTTTATACTGAACAGAAAGGATGCTCAGTGTGTTCTCTAGAGTCCTCCATTGCCCTGCATCAGAGCACCAAACCTTCCACAAGCATCCAGGGGAAAAGTTCAATTTGTGTGGGAATTCATCTACTTGGATGAACTTTTCCTGCAATCCAAAGGCATATCCTGCAGCACAGTAGTTGCCTTTGCATTTCCTCAAGGGACTTTAATAACAATTTCTACAGAGAGCTGAACCTGTAGTAGCCTTTAGTGAGTACGTTTCATGATTCACATCCTCAAAGAATCCCCCAGGCCATTTTCTCCCTTTCTAGCTGGGAAGCCAATGAGTTGGAAATTATGTGAGCACACTTAATTTTCAAACATTTCAACTTGTGCTTTTTATTGCTCCAGTAATAACTTGAGGAAATTCATCCTCTCTCTCAGGTTGAGATTTCTGGACACACTTCACAATCAAACTGCTCTAATCCTTCAGGCTGACCTTTCAAGCCATGTATCAAAGTTGATTGCATTTTGTGTTGCATCAAGCAAACTAATTTTCTCAAGATAAGAACCTCTTTTGAATATTTTTTCATTGCTGCTATGGATACAAATCTGAAATTGGGGGGGGGGGAGGGGGAGGAAGAGGGGGGACAGGCATGTTCAAGGCTGAATAATATACCTGTTAAGGTGTCTTCTGCTTGTCACACAAATACTTCCTAGTGGCATTTTGCTATTTCTCCCTGTTTACCAAGAAAAGCAGACTGTGCTGAGATTGCACAGTGCATTAGGTGATGAACAGGGAATTCTGAATGGTAGAATTTAGGCACAAAAAATCAATTTGCATTTTAGACTTTTTTTTTCCGTAAAAGCACAGTTTTGTGGTATATCTCAATCAGCTGCATGACAAAGTGTTATTCTGTCAAGCGCATCCAAATATCTCTCATTTTGCAGCTTTGCCCCAGAATTGCACCAAACACCAAAACCAAAAATAGAAAGGGTACCAAGGTCCAGAACAACCTTAACTAGAGAGTCAATCAAAGTGCCCAAAGATAGGAAAAAAGTAACATATTAGGAAATAAAAGAATATGAGAACATGGAGAGTTGTCTTTAAAATGCACCTGAACATTCAAGATTTATAGTACTGAAAAACTATGTGGTGTCATTAATATGCCATTCATTGAACATTTAACTAAATTATAGTTACTACATATTCTGAATTCTCATGCAACCACAAGCATTAAGGTAATGTTTTCATCACAATCAGTTACCAGCTTTATTTAATCAATACTTTTAATGCATCTATTTCAATAATTAACAACACTAGAGGCTGAGGCCTTAACACCACCTTAACCTGGCAGCTACAACAGGTAAATATCGAACAGCTACAGGCAATGTGCAAAGAAATCACTGAGTAGGAATTCTTTAAGGCAGGCAGCAGAGGAACTGTCTTAGCTTTGAAAGCAAACTTTCCATGGCTTTCCAGTTCCAATGAAATTCTCCATAGTGTTAAAATACTAAAAAACTGAGAAAGGTTAACTGTCTTCCAGGAACATAACAGTCATTTTAGACCTAAATGAGGACTGCATTTCTCAGAATCACTTTAAGATCACTAAATCTTCACAATTATTACTAATCTGAATCAGATGCTGTGTTTAACTGCAGGTTTTCAGTGAAATCAGTGTGCTTTGTATCATTAGACTGTTACTCATTTCTGCACAGTCAGCTACTTTAAATACCTGCATGTAGCTTAAATAATATGTAGGAAACTTACTCTAAGGCATGTTTTTTTACAAATAGCAACAATTACACATACTGCTCACTGGATTATATATTAATCCAATAATCACTCACAGAAATTATTGCTCAAATTTTTGCCACCTAAGTTATTTTGATATGCCCTCTAAGTATGTTCTTGTCAACCAGAATGCATCAATATGGTTAGAAGGAGATAACTTTCAACTGTCATTCATTAACAAGCTACTACAAAAAAACCAGCAGAAGTTAAAAAAATATATTTACAAGTAAAATATAATTTCCCTTTACTCCCCTGTCTCTGTCACACCACTGGGAAGAAAAAAAGGAAAAAAAAAGGGAATGGTAAAGTATTGATAAACTGAAATTTTAAACATAACCAGTTTCTATGTAAAATAAAGTAAACTGAACTCCACCATTCACTCGTTACATCCCTTCTCTTCTGCTTAGTCTCTTTAGACAGAGGACATCTCTGGGAAGTTGAACTTCTGCCTGAGGCACCCCTGCCATCACCTTTATTGGTTCTGAATGTCAGACCCCACAAAGAGGAAAGGTCTGTCATTAGCTCACTTATAAATCCAGTTCCCTTCATACAGCAGTGTGCCAGAGTACTTTGAGTTACTAACTTAAATCGATTAATCTTGATGCATATCAAGTTTTTACAGCTATTTAAAGAAATGCTTGATTTTTATCCACAGTTCAAAGTCTCACATGCAAAAAGAAAACTGAAGTTTAAAAATTTCTTGTTTGTTACTGATCTTTAGTATTTGAAGAACTGGATGGTCACACACCAGACTGCTGCTAAAAGAAAATGATGTAATATTTAATGAGTCTCTAATGGATACTCTGAAATCCAGCATGACATTGCAGTTCATTCTTCTTAGTGCAGCTAGAAGATATGACAAATCCAAAATATTAATATACAAATGGCTTCCTGAAATGCTGAGTTCTAGCATATTAAGCGGTTTAACTTTTACTGCAAAGTCGTATTGTCTAATAGATCAAACAAGTCTGCAGGATGGGGTACTACAAACACTGGAAGGAGAAATAGATTTTAGGAGAGATAACCTTGACAAACGAAGTAACTCTTTAATAAGTTTGAATATTGACAAGTATTAGACTGTTCCAGTTCAAACTGTATAATAAATAAATGACCAAAATTCATGATACTGTAGCAACAGCTGTTTGATGTTTAATTATGATGCAACGCCTTCCATCACAAACCGTGTGATGTTAGCTTTCAACACTTTTCATTTATACAGGAAAAAATTCAGCTCCTGTTAACATGTGTATACCTCTCAACGTGTTTTCATTTTAGGTCTAATCTCAACATGTTTTCGGCACTCAAATATGGCTTCACAGCAGTGAAAAGGTAAGAAGAATATTTGTTGAGAATAGGTTGGGAATTTGTTCTTCAAGACACTACCATAACTTAAAAGAAATGTCTGTAGTTCAGTGGCATACCATAAAACTTACTCTCTCCTTGACAGAAGTAGCATGTTCCCAAATATTGCACCCCTAGCCTCCTTTCCAAGAATCTGGGTAAGGAGTCACCTCCTTTGGAGCAGAGTCTTGTGATGGTTTCAGGACTTTTTTTTCCTCCAGAAATTCATGTGAAAGAAAGCTACCAGAAAATGTTACCTAACCGGGTAACTTATCATTTTACAATTAAAGACTGTATTGACTCAGTTCCAAGTGTACAAATCTTTTTATATTTAGTTGTAAAATGGAAATTCAATTAAAAAGTTATCTTCAACATTTGATGCTGAATACTGTGGAGCCAAAGAAACTTAGAACATTTATAAAAGCAAATTTATTCTCATAAATATTTACAGAGAAAGAAGTAATCTCATTAGTGTATTGTATTGCATTGACAGAGGAAAAAGAAGGAGAAACTTCAGACCTACATGTTACTTATGCCAAAAACCTTTTTGTTACTGCTGATCACGGGTGGGTAATGAGTATATTGTGTTTTCATTAATTTTGTATATGTGTACAATTTAAGCTTCAGCTCCATTTATGATTCAGCCTCTCCATGTTGTCCTTGCTGAGTAAACAGATTACCATGTTAGAGTCACAAGAACAAATCTTTAGTTTTTCCCTTACACACATGTTCAGACGTGAACAGAGGCATTCAGAGACGAGAACTCCTGGAAAATGTGGCCAAAACTTGAGGGACGGGAGGTGTTGAGCTTTGTAGATCATTAGATAAAAAAGGCAATGAAATAATAAATTATTAATTTTGTCACATTTAGTCATACAAATCAAAGCTTGAGTCAACTGGACAGAGAATGCTTAGAATGGACAGAGAAAGCTGGATTTCAGATGGAGATATCCTATGACTGCCTACTGATTTTTGAAGTAAACCGTCCTGGACATAACTTAGAGTCCGACATTTTAAGGTGCAGAAAATATGCCACTCTAGGTAAAGGTAATGGGAGCTGCGGCTGCCTTTTATAGCTGAATAATCAGGCATTTACTACTTTTATNAAAAAAAAAAACAGACCACTCATGTAATTACATTTAAAAAGGAAGATTTGGGGTCTTTATACCAGGGCCCCACTTTAAAAGGAAATCTTACATAATGTTATCAACCTGTGATTATAGTATTAATAAGCTACTTCTACTACTATATTACATATATAGTATATATATATTAATAAATATATAGTATATATAAATATATATAAAATTATAGTATATATAAATATATAGTGTATATATATTAATAAACTACTTCTCTATTAATAAACTACTTCTACTACTACGTTATTAATGTATACTTGCGAACATGAATAATCGGATTAAAAGTGCAGCTTGAAAATACAGACTACAAGGAATGAGTTTCTGCTTTATTGTTAAGTGGTGATGTTCTGCAATATTTCAGTTTTACTTTTAACAAAATCCTCCTCCATAACACTGTGGATTTGGAGTCAGTTTTTTGCCTGGTGGAGGGAAAATTGAAACTGTAACCACCCAGCAGTGGCAATTTATGACCAAGAGTGATCTGGCATAGATCACAGAATCATAGATATGAATNTTTTTCCCTTACACACATGTTCAGACGTGAACAGAGGCATTCAGAGACGAGAACTCCTGAAAAATGTGGCCAAAACTTGAGGGACGGGAGGTGTTGAGCTTTGTAGATCATTAGATAAAAAAGGCAACGAAATAATAAATTATTAATTTTATCACATTTAGTCATACAAATCAAAGCTTGAGTCAACTGGACAGAGAATGCTTAGAATGGACAGAGAAAGCTGGATTTCAGATGGAGATATCCTATGGCTGCCTACTGATTTTTGAAGTAAACCGTCCTGGAGATAACTTAGAGTCCGACATTTTAAGGTGCAGAAAATATGCCACTCTAGGTAAAGGTAATGGGAGCTGCGGCTGCCTTTTATAGCTGAATAATCAGGCATTTACTACTTTTATAGCTACAGCAGACTTTTTTTCTTTTTAAATAAATGAGCTCTTAAACTCTTAAATTCTTTCCTGAACTGCTGGAAACAACCAAATGCTTAACATTTTAGAAAAAAAAAAAACAGACCACTCATGTAATTACATTTAAAAAGGAAGATTTGGGGTCTTTATACCAGGGCCCCACTTTAAAAGGAAATCTTACATAATGTTATCAACCTGTGATTATAGTATTAATAAGCTACTTCTACTACTATATTACATATATAGTATATATATATTAATAAATATATAGTATATATAAATATATATAAAATTATAGTATATATAAATATATAGTGTATATATATTAATAAACTACTTCTCTATTAATAAACTACTTCTACTACTACGTTATTAATGTATACTTGCGAACATGAATAATCGGATTAAAAGTGCAGCTTGAAAATACAGACTACAAGGAATGAGTTTCTGCTTTATTGTTAAGTGGTGATGTTCTGCAATATTTCAGTTTTACTTTTAACAAAATCCTCCTCCATAACACTGTGGATTTGGAGTCAGTTTTTTGCCTGGTGGAGGGAAAATTGAAACTGTAACCACCCAGCAGTGGCAATTTATGACCAAGAGTGATCTGGCATAGATCACAGAATCATAGATATGAATGAATGGTTGGGGTTGGAAAGGACCTTAAAGATCATCAAGTTCCAACCCCCCTCCCATGGGCACAAACACCCTCCACTAGACCAGGTTGCTCAAAGCCTCATCCAGCCTGGCCTTGAACACC
>VZTO01008229.1:11966-26615 GCA_013400615.1 Syrrhaptes paradoxus | reverse complement strand
TCTCACGAGAGCAGAGTAGAGGGGGAGAATCACATCCCTTGACCTGCTGCTAATGCTTCTCTTGATGCAGCCCAGCACACGGTTGGCTTTCTGGGCTGCAACCACACACTTCCACCTCATGTTCAGCTTTTCATCCACCAATACCCCCAAGTCCTTCTCCTCGGGGATGCTCTCTATCCATTCTCCACACAGCCTGTATTTTGTGCTTGGTATTTCCTCAACCCACATACAGATGGCAATAGCATGTGACTGCAGAAGGGGTTAAGCGTGCTGGAAGCAGGGATGCCAGGGCAGAAGAACTCCCCATAAGACAGCCAAGCTGAAGCTGTGAGGTTTTGCACTGCTATGTGTCTGTCTCACAGTGATCAAATTAAGGCAGGTCCACCTGGGGACCAGCTGCAGGAGGTGCAGAAGAGAGCAACAAAAGCGTTCTGAAAAACACAGCTGCAAGAATTAGTTGTTCTTTTCTTTTCCTGCTAAAGACTGAAGGTAAATGTGGCAATGGCTTTCAGTCTCTTCCCTCTTTTCACCAAGCATAAGACAAGTAGAAATGGAAGTAAATTACAGACACTAAGAAAGAATATTGTGACAGTACAGTATGGAAATGAGTTGTCTGGGGAGGTGCTGTAAAACCCCTGCTAAAGGAAACTTTTAAAACCAAGTTAAAGGCATCTGTCAAGAAGATTTCTGGAGTACCTGACTCCACCTTGGACACTCATCTACTCTCAGTAGCCCACATAGTACCAATATGTATTTATGAACAAAGTATAGAGAATTCTTAGCTGAAGGGCAGACTTGTGAAAAATGACAGAAAGATGTAAAAGAATCCTTTCTGGTCCAGACTGGGGAGGAGGCAAAGAAATCCAGGTGGGAATTTTAATGCCATTGAAACAGCAACATGATCAGATTCACACATTTGTAAGTTTTAAAGGATATTTTCCTTTGTATAAAAAGAAATTCCACTGAATAACCTGAAATTGCAAACACCGTTTCAAGCTGGTGTACAACAGTGTTTTTTTTTACTACTTTCAAGGTTAATGTAACAAACATTAAAGGTAGAAGAAAGAACAAAATAAGGCTCACTGCAGAAGTCTTACTCCTTGTATTACTGCAATAGCTCAGTATACTTTACTACTTGGACACAGTTCATAAAATTACGTTAGAAGAGCAGGTTAAATAGGCTAGGAGGTTCATTTACATGATGCTTGACATTCAGAAAGCTCTTCCAATTAGTTTATCACTTAAGACTTCTTGCATTGTGAAATGACTTCCCATAAAATTAGGAGTCTCAGTTGTCAAGTATTAGCTAAGTATAATCCAATTAAAAAGTAATGAAACCACATTATCATATTAAATGAGATATGACATACATTTTTGCCAAGGTTGCAAATTTTCATTCTTTAAATCTTAATAGTGCGTGTTTTTTCAGATTATTTTTTTTAATTTAGCTAAGATATTAGTAGTTTACATCTTCTAACAGGAAACATTCTGACCGCTGATAAAGCAAGTGAACAAAGACTAGCTCTCTACTTAAGATTTCATTTCTTAATGGTAAATTATGGTGTGGAGAGCCAGCACAAAATGTTTCTACCACTACCTGCTTCTGTCGCAGATGAAATATCTCACACAGTTATGATTTAGTGGCAATTCAAGATTTATTAATGTGAGGTAGATCAATGGTTAACTCTTAGGAGCATTTAATAGTCAACCGGTTTAAAGATTAACAAAGTGATTTAGTGGATTGTCTTGTGGTTAAAACAGTTGCTTAATTACAGATTTGAGAATGACAAGATTTGCTAACTTACTACAAGGTATCCTAAATCGGTACCTAAGTATAAACACAAAACACACAAACACAGGGTCAAACAAACACACGAACACCACAAAAATACTTGGGTCCAGTGAAATATATAAGTAGGAAAACTACTCTAGTCAAGAGTTCTCTCTTCTTTCTCTGTAAAGACAGAGAGGTAGATAGAGAGTAGCCTATGGTTAAAAGTTCCCCCTTCCTCCTTGTATTTAGAGTAAATACAATGTATCATCATTCCTCAACAGGTGATAACTTAGCCTCAAGAAGTCAAACCTCACTCTGACTTTTCATTGGTTTTGCTGGCAGACACTCCTCAATCCTCTTCGGCTTAAGGAGGCTGTACCTGAGGTGTCCCAACTCAGGGGAAATGCTAGACACAGCCCACTGCGATCCAGGAGAGCTCAAATGGTCTTGCTTAGGGTCACTATTTATAGATTTGAGATAACTGACTTTTTCCAGGTAGCTTTCCATTTCTGCCCACCTCAGATGATGTAGTATTTTGATGTTTTCTACTCATCCTGTTCTGGGTCCAGCCCAGGTATGGATGTACCAGGTTGTCCCGACCCAGGTACAGATGTACTATGTTGTCAGGAGATGATTGATTGGATAAAGCAGAGCCAGGTATGTTAAGGGGGTGCCTTAACACCTGGTTTCACAGTCTTCACAATCCGTTCCTGACTCACCTTACGTTGATATGAGGTCCAGAAGAGGAGTAATTACACCAAGCACCAAATGACCAGGAAGGGAGGGTTACACCACCACAGTCTGCCCAATGACTAAAGTCAATTTATCTCATCCACAAAGTGGCAGTGTGGTAGCCTCTTGCCTCTTTGCCTATTAACAGATAATGCCGTAATCCAATTATAATTTTGAGGGATATTTTGTGTTAAGTTAGTCTCTATTAATTCATTGAAGTGTCATTAAATGTGGTTAGGTGATATTATGTATGCAGGGAAACGTAAAAGCAGGCAAATTTTTGCAGTATTGAAACTTGTTTAGCTATCCTCCAAACCCTAATATATAAAACAATGCTTACCGATAAACAGAATATAATAGCAGTTTGTAAAATCATTATAGCATGTAGCATAAGGTTTAGTATCCCAGTTGCTGCTGGGAACCATCAGAACTTCCCACCGTCACTACTCAATGTACTTTTTCAACATCATGGGGGAGTGTGATAAGAGCGTTTCATCCATTCTCTCATGTTTGTTGTAGGAGGTTGATTAAATCCGGTTGGTGGAGGAGTCATTTGACTAAAGTCAGATTCATTCCAATAGGTTTTGGTTGTAGCTCGTGGCACAGCATGTAATCAAAAGACAAATCATGGTGAGTGGTTATTAGTACAGAGAAATTAAAATCAGAACCAGTACTTGCAGAGAAATCAGGTACACATAGATTGAATTGATTGGTTATATTATAAACAAAGCTGCATATCAATAAGATTTTACACAATGTTCACGTACAGACACATCCTTTCCCAACATATAGGACTTTTTTCAGGAGTTTCATCTGGGTGGATTTCAAAGTGACAATATTTTGTTCTGTGTCTAAACAGAAGTCATGAGTTTCAAGAACATTGCTTTCACCAACAAAATCTTGTTGTTCTTGCACAGCGCACAAATTTCCATTAATTTACATGCTTTTAATGGGTTCACATTCTATGCTCTAAAGGATAAAGTATAGTTCTGTTGTGATTTAGTCCTAACGTGATGGTTGGCTATATATTGTATACTGAAGCATTGCATATGGTGAGGACAAAGGTGACAATCTTATCACCTTCTGCATGATATGTGAAGCGTACTAATTGCTACCATGACTGAAATTCCTTTTCTAAATTTTGAGGCACCATCCCAAATCAATTTGTAAATTTCAGTGGGAAGGGTTCTTCTTTCTCCTTCTCCTTCTCTCATGATGGCCACTGCTATGGCCTTTATCCATGGCTGTGCTTGAATACAACTCAAGAAAATAGAAGTGAGGCCTTTTAGAATTAATTGATGATTATTTTCTTCAGTTAATTCCCAATGAGGGAAAATGTCTGATACAGAGCCACTGACTTGCTCCTAAGCCTGATAAAGATGATTTTACTGGGCATTCCAGCCTGAGTAGGTCATTGATAGTGGCAGTTCATTTGTTCATTAGGACTTCATAGAATGGTTAGGGCTGGAAAGATCATCAGTACTCATGCTATTTAGTATTCCTAATCCTGTTCCAAATAACTCGGTGGTGTCCCTTCACATATGCCAAGATTGGTTTGAAGATTGTTCATGTAACCAGGTTAGCCAGTCAGTGTGAGCCACTCCCAAAAGACAGTTTGATTTGTTTGCTGGGACATTAATGTGTAGGGCTAGTTCTATCCTTTTTGGAAAACAACCAGGGTTAAAGAAAACTTATTGTTATCCTGTATTTTTAGTTATATAAGGGCCTGGGTAATAAATGTGAGGGGACAGTTCAATAGGAGGTTGAGTTCGTAAGAGTGCTTGTTGAATTTTGATTTTGAACTGGAGAGCCAAGCTGGAATGGAATTCAAGGTTGGCCTACAAACACACTATGTGTGTTGAGTAAAACATAGTAAAGGTATACCAGCATTCATGTTCATAAGGACAGTTATGTGTGTGGTCAAAATTGTGTTTGAGTTTGTTTCCTGTATATTTTACAGAAATGTGTGCAGTTGTCGCACATTCAGTGCAGCTTTCTATTCAGCATCCCATTGAAACACTGTCTTCAGTGGTGGGTGGTCTACTTCCATGGTGTCATTGGTGGAGTTCTTGTTTCTGCTAAATAGAAAAAAAAAAAAGAATAGGCTCAGTGGGGAAAGCCAAACAAGTTACTCCTTTAGAAAGAAGGAAAAATCCACTGTGCACTGGTCCTATGTTTTGTATCACTGTTGTCAGTAGCATCCCAGACAAGTGGGCCATGAGGTTTGGTCAGAGTTACAGGTAAAGAGCCCATTTCTGGTAAATTTACCATGACAGGTTGTCCTGGTTGCACTCAGCAGGTGGAGTACTAAGCTCATTTTTGAAAAGAGGGCTCAGCTCAGAGGGCTCCCAGTGGGCCCATATCATTTAGTAGATTAAGTACTTTACAAAGTTGAGTATCCCACTGAGCCTCGTGTGGTTTGAGGTTTCTCTTTAATAAGCCATTAGCTCTTTCTACCATCCCATTTGATTGGGGATGATAGAGTGCGTGAAATATCACTTAATTTCTTCCTGTTTTGCCCATTCTTGCACTTCTTTGTTGGAAAAATGTGAGCCATTGTCACTTTGGTTGGCATCAGGGGATAATCTTCATCAAGAAGAATCCTCTTTATCAAGAGGATAATCTTCTAATAGTTTTCTGATCATTAGCCTTTCATCATTTAGTTGCCATAATTAGTCCTGAGACAACCTCTATTTCTATAAGGACGTACTGATATCCTAAGGAGGGTTTAAAGGGTCCTATGTATCAATTTGCCACATGGACTATAAGGTCTTTCCTTCATTGATGTGTAGCCGTGGTATTTCAGCAGGGTGATCTGTTTGCAATTTAAGTTTTAATTGGGGGCATTCAGGAAGGATGGTTTCACAGGATTTTCTGTTCAGAGGCCAACCTTGGCTTTGGGCTGCAAGTAAAGTGCCTCTCAGCCTGTCTGGCCTAATTTCTCATGTAATCATTCCCCTAGACAATACCATTCATAACCTGATGCATTTCCTGTTTTTATTTCTCTGATTTGAGTTAATTCATCTACTTGTTGGTTCTATTTTGTGGCTGGTTTACCGTCATTGGCATGAGCTTTCAACCATTCTATTTGGTATAATGTTTTTCTGGCTGTTTTTAATTATAATTGCCAGTCTTCCGTTCTCCAGATTGGGAATCTACTAGTTTCCCAATTTAGGGCTACCCATTGACAAAGCCACTGTAGCACCTGCCCAAACAACATAAAAGTCTGCATATATGAATTTTGCTTCATTAAGTGTTGCTAAAATAATGGCTCTAAACTGTCCTCCTAATTGTCCTATTGCGCACTACCTGCACCTTCCTCTATAACTTGTTTGCTCGTGGTAATTACATTCATAGAATGGTTGCTCTCTGCATTCATAGAATCATTAAGGTTGGAAAAGACCTCAAGGATCATCAAGTCCAANTAGCCTCGTCTTCTCTAAACTAAACAACCCCAGCTCCCTCAGCTGCTCCTGATAAGACCTGTGCTCCAGACCCTTCACCAGCTTCGTTGCCCTTCTCTGGACCCACTCCAGCACTTCAATGTCCTTCTTGTGGTGAGAGGCCCAAAACTGAACACAGGACTCAAGGTGCGGCCTCACCAGTGCCGAGTACAGGGACACAATCACATCCCTAGTCCTGCTATATATCCACACTATTTCTGATGCAGGCCAGGATGCCGTTGGCCTTCTTAGCCACCTGGGCACATTGCTATGATTCTATGTTGAAGTGTTTTCTTTTCTCCACTCTTCAAGAGCATTAAAGAAATTTTTTATAGAAACTTTGCTAGGGTTTTCTGAAAAGTTTCATTTATTTTCATCTATTTTTTTCTAGTGCTAACAAATATATCCCCTCTGACAGAGCCTAGATTCTTTATTTTATTTTTATTTTTCCTTGGAAAATAATATACACATTTCTGAAAAAAAACAAACAAACAACAACACCAAAACCCAAACAAACAAAGAAAAAAAAAGACAGAAAAAGCTGTGTAAGACTACCTGGCATTTAAAATCTTCCTTAGGTTATATTCATTAAGTTAAGAAGAACACAAAGAACACCTTATGTCTTTAAATTCAGATTAATAAAGGTTAGTCACATCATAAACTTCAAAATATTTTTATTGGTTTTGACAGTACAGTTCCGAATGTGATTAAGCTCTCTTATTTCTAAATAATCTCATCTACAATGAGCTCTGAAGATTATAGTTTCATAGATGGTCATGAATGGTACCCAAGTAAAGTGGCTGGTAAAAGGTGTTATGCCCAAAAGAAAGAAAGTTTGCTCAGTCAGGGAGAAGTAATACATTAGATACTGGTGTTAATTTACCACAGTTCATGATTCCTGTTATTCAGCAAGACCTCAGATCGTAGAATGAAATTTGCCAGTCATTTTTAATCCATCTTGGCAGACAGTCTTTTCTTACTTGATGACATATTTTTGTTTCCTAGACCTCCTGCTTTATTCATGTACAGGAGGGGGATGAATAAAACAAACGGGAAAGAAAAGAATGTTTATGCTTAAACTCTGGATTACAGCATATGATAGATGGGTTTCTTTCCTGGATCTGACAGACTTGCAGCCAAGCTAAAAATTGTAAAACAATTGTATCTCTAGTACTCAAAAGAGGTTTGCCTCTGATTCTCCAAATTTAGCTTATGACACTTTTAATTCTGAATATGGACAGTTTTCTCCTGAAGGTTTATATGTAGTATAAAGTACTATTAGTTCTTCTTTCATAAAAACAGAATCATGAAATGATATCCCATTTCTCTCTTACAAAAATCCCAAAAATATTTTTGAGAAAATCACAAATCAGAATTGTAGAAACAATTGTAACACATAAGGGATAATTTAGATTTCTCTAAATGCTTGAAATAGCAGAAGTAGCCGGATTCCTGCTGATGTGTTTTAAAATAGCAAATTAAAGGCTTTCATGGCTTTTACTGTACATTTTTTTTCCTCTTCTTCTAGTCTAACATTTGGTAGAGAGAAAAAAAAAACACTAATTAGGAGTAGGTATGTATTTGAAATGCTAGCTTTCCAACGTAGTTTATGTTTAAAATAATCATTATCATTCAAAGACATGAGAGAAGCAGGTTTACTGAAACCAGAGTGATGTTTAGGCTGCAGACTGTAACTAGAAATTTAGTTGTGATCTTAGACCAGATTCTAAAATAGAAGCTTAATTCCTACTACAAGATTCAGCAGAATTGCAGATTCTCAGCTCTAAAAAATGCTATTAAAACCTATTGATTGCTGTTCACTTAATCCTGGAAATAAACAACTAATAAGATATCTTCAGGTACGACCTAACCTTTTTGGATACCAAGAACTAACTCAGATTGCTGTTAGGTATCAGCAAAAAACCCCTGTTCAGATATATTTAACAAACAAAACATCTTGAAAGGGGTTATGAGCGTGTACAGTGTTGCCTTGAGTTCTTAAACACAAAAGATCTTTTGTCGTCAAGCCTTTGGCCGGAAGAGAAAACCTGATTAAGACAAATATGTTTAAGTACCCTAAAGTAAATAATACATCCATGCTAAAACACAGCCCAGCAAGAGAAAATGTATAACTGAAATCTAATCTTGTATGTAGGGCAAAAGGAAAAACACAAATTTTAATATTTTAGAGGGGTTTTTGGGTAGAAGGTCAATACATTCTGCTTACTATTTTTCTTCTCTGCGCCAAAGTAGTCGTGATAAGCCATCTATACTTCTTATGGTACTGGAGAGAGCTGTAAGTGTTTGGAGTATGGAGTTTGAATCCATGAGAAAGACAAATGAGATATTGAAATTACTTACAATACAAGATTATTTCTTGGATAAGATCTGTCTTTTCACTTCAAAGGGGACAGGTAGAAAGTGTGCTTAAGTTGACTACAATTATCTTCTGTTGCAAATATATGACTGAAGTCTGGAAGTCTTGCTTATGAACGTTCAGAAGTTTCTCTCTTGAACTTAGACATCATAGAATAAGGGACATTGAGTAAGTCTCCAGACCTCTGTGGCCAAGTGTTCCCAAGTAATAGATGCCAACCTTTTCTACTGCGAAATGCAGATACACACAACTACATGTATTATTCCCATAGTAAAAAACCACTTCTGAGGTCTTCTAGAAATTTTCAATGAATTAAATGCACAGAAGACTATTTGGGACAGAATTTGGATCCTGAGCTGTTCTTAGTCTCTTTCTTTGTAATATCCTACTGCTCCAAACCAGGTACTTGTCTATTTCCATAATTAAAAAAGCACAACAAAAGGCTACAGCAAAAATTGCACTGCAGGGTTAGACTGAAAGTTAAAGCCCTATACACTTCTTTGTTCCCCTCCCTGCAGGAGAGGACTTCATTTGGAACAGATGGGGTGTTGAATGTTTTCGCATCTGAGACTTCTTGTCACTAGCGTAAACGTGCAGGGAATTATGCACATCATTTACTATGCATCTCATTTCCCTAAGCTGTGTTCAGCTGGACCTTGTACTCTCTGCCCTTCACTTTCATGGACAATAAAATCTTCCTGAACATATGCTGGGGAGAAAAGAATTAACCTGTAGAAAAAAACAAACCTCTTCATCTATCGATGCAGCTAATTCATCTTAAGTATTTCTGTTTCAAAGAACACCTTTCTTTAAAACTTTGTGTCTGAGGTGATTGTGTCTGTCTTGCTTAACCCCATGTGAAGAACACTTAGGAAAATAAATCACTTTATAATGAACAGTGTCACTGTTTATATTTAAACAAGTACTTGGCCAAATCTCTCTTTCAATATCTCTTCTGTCACTAAGGTCGCATACCATTAAATCCCTTGAGGGTAGTAGGCATTGCTGCTGCATATTGTAACTTTAGGGAAGTGACAGTTTTTTGCATTCCTTTAAAGTAAAGTTGCTGATATCAATTACCAAAGAAAGGCATTTCCTGCCTGACACAACAAAATCACATATGATCATCTCATTCCTTCCAGAGCTCATGCTTGGTGATAAGCGAACTTGCTTTGAAAGACTAGCAGGTTAAACCATGACAAGAGTAAGATGTATCATTGCTCTGCTGTTCTGTATCTATGGCCCTGACTACAGATTTCCAAAACTTTTTCAGTACTTTTTTTTTTTCCCTAAAATTTTAATTTCATTCTGCTTCTATTTCTGTTTACAAGCTAGCAAAGATTAAACCTATATTATTGAGTACATTGCATATATAAAGGGTAGCTTACTTGCCAGACCAAATGTTGTGGGTTTGTGTGGTGGGTTTTGCTTGGTAGCAAGGGAGGGTCTACAGTGATGGCTCCTGTGAAAAACTGTTGGAAGTTTTCCCAGTTCCAGGCTGGACCTGCCTCTGGCCAGGGCTGAGCCAGTCAGTGCCTCTGCGAATGACAGATTGAAGAGGGGGCACAGTGCATGGAGAGGGTGGCACAGCCCTGGGCAGGGTCTGGCTGGTCCATCCAGCTGTCTGTCTGGCTGCCTGCCCGAACTCCACCATGGTCCAGCCGACCCAGTGCAGCCCCTGCCCAAGATCTGGGAGTTCTTCAGGAGCCATCAAAAGAACCTGTGGTGGAGAGAGGAGTGAAATGTGAGAGAGACAACTACACAGACAAGGAGGTCAGTGAAGAGAAAGAAGAGGAAGGAGGTGCCCCAGAACAGAGATTCCCCCTATGGTGAAGATCATAGTGATGCACATTGTCCCCATTCAGCCCATTGAGAGCAGAGCTCTCCTGCAGCTCATGGAGATGTAGCCCATGGAGGAACCCACTTTGGAAGAAGAAGCTGTGCCCAAAGAAGGCTGTGAATTTTGTGGAAGAGACACACGCTGGAGCAATCTGTGGAGAAGTGCAGCCCATGGGAAGGACTAACATTGGAGTAGTTTGTGAAGGACCCTCCCATGAGAGGGACCCCATGCTGGAGCAGGGAAAGACTGTGAGGAGCCCTGCCCTGAGGATGAAGAAGCGGCAGAGACAACGTGGACAGAGTGCAACACCCATGCCCTGCCCCATGCACTGCTGGTGGTGGGAGAAGGTAGAGAAATCAGGAAAAAAGCCTTTGGGCCTGGGAAGAAGGGAGGGGTGGGGGAGAGGTGCCTTTTTAAGATGTCATTCTCTTTCTCATTATCTTGCTCTGTGTTTGATTGTTACCTAATTAAATTGTTTTTGTATTTCCCCAAGTCAAGTCTGTTTCTTGCCAGTGACCATAAGTGGTGAGTGAACCTTCCCTGTCTTTCCCTCAGCCCACCAGGTTTTTACATTTTGTTCTCCTGGTTCTCCTCCCCATCCCACCAGAGGGAAGGCAGGAGTGAGAAGCTGTACATGGTGATGCCAGGTAGCCTCAAAACCACCACACCGAAGAAAAGACTTTTCAGTGCATAAATTCTTCTTTTTTTTTTCCACATTACATCCATGTAATCTGTTAGTATTCTTAGTTTATACATGATTTTACACAATTTAAGGCTCTCCCTATCCAATTTACTTTGGTTTATTTACTCACCTCCAGTTTATTTTGGTTTCCCAAAGTGCATAAGCATGAACACCTGAGGTTCAAATTCAGATCTAATCTCTTCTGTCTCCTGCAGTTGTTTTTGCACTAGCTCCCATTTAATTATATTGGTTTTTAAAAAAATAATAGCAAAGTTCCCATTTGCTTCAATACAATTATAGTTTACCCATTGAAGTTAATGGGACCACTAAATTATGCAAATAATTTCTGTCATTTAAGATTTTGAAGCATTTTTATTTGAATCCAAAGATATAACCTCTGATTTGCAGCCTATGGAAAAAAAGAAAAAAGAAACAAGGAAAAGGGCTTATAACTCTGAAAATGTCTGCATGAGTCAAAAATATTTTGTTTATTTATATTTATAGGTGTATTTGGTTTTACTCTGAATGGGTTTTTTCTAGTTAGTTTCTTCAAGATCTTTGCAGGAATTAGAAATTCCTTTTCTGAAATCTGCGTTCATCAGGTGCCAGAAGCTGTAAGCAGCATTTCCCTCTTAAAAGAGACTCCTCGAGCAACCAAGCAAAAGAAATGTTGGCAGCATCTACCTCTGTTGAATAAAAATATTTTATAGGAACGTAAAGAATAGACTGATGAATAAATACTCTAAGACTGTTCTTAACCTCAGCCTGCCTCCAAACAATGAGGAAGGTAACACCTGACATTCCGTGCAAAGAAATAGCTTGATCTACATGGCTTTCATCATCAATTACACAAATTTTCTTTACAATAAGGTACTTAAAAAGATTGTTACTGAGTTGTTACTGAGAGGAACTTGAGGCTTGACTGAGAGGAAACTGTAGTGGCTTAAACTCAGGGCTATACATCAGTAAAATGATTGTACAGAACTATTATAATCTGTTTTCACCAGACAGTACTTGAAGTGATACAGGAAAAGTTTGAGGACAAATTATGCACTTCACAGTACAATCTTGTACTTTCAGCTACAAGTTCAGCACCACCATCATTCATTATCCTCAGTCATCGTGGCTTAGCTGTTATTATTGCACTATCAAACAGATATTTGCTTTTTGTTTCTTTTTCCTTGCAGCTGTGTCAAGATTTTTATCAGACACCTGATCCTTACCAAAGAAGTACTTTCAAGACTACAATCTTCAAGAGACATTACAGCCAGAGTACAAAGCTGTTTGCCCTCCAAGTTCACAACAAAAGTAATTTTACTCACCTCTTTGGTATTCAAACACCAGTGAAATGTTGTGTTTACCCCAGCATGAGATATAACAGTAAATGTAGTAACTGCTAAATATACACATAAGAGATTTTTTTCATGTCCTCTTTTGCCTATTTTGCTAATGAGTTATTGTGGCTCACTTTCTTTCTCTTTCTTCCCTAAGAATAGCAGAGCAGCAGCAATTTGAGGCACAACAGTAGGCCTGGCTGAAACAGACATGAAAGCACAGATTAAAAAGTAATTCTATTGTGTGCACATCCTGGAAGAATATGACATTAATTAATTAGACTGCCTACTTAATGAGACATAAGTAAACAAGATCTCAATTAACTTTTTATGCCATATCTGGACAGTGCTGTGTTATAATACAAGTAACATTAATAATTAATAATGTACAATTTTGTTCTAATTCTTCTCTCATAAACATTACTAGTATTTCCATGCATAATTTTATTGAATATTGGTGAGATTTTCCAAAACCTCGAGAAAATCCCTTCTAGTACAAACTATGCCATTCACATTGTATGATGTGCTCGTTGTTTTCAGAGGAGGTAAGGAAGCTTTCCAAGAAGAGGTATTCTGCAGAAATGCATTCACTTATTGAAGTTCTGGGTCCCTCATATTTTTCTTTTTGAAAGTCCAAGTCAACCAAACTGACTGTATAAAGCAAATGAAAAGTTGTAGCTCTTTTAAGTAATAAAATCCTGTGTCATAAATTTTCAGTTTCGTATTTGTATCTTTTCCTTCTTCCTACCATATAGCTGATTCAATAATGTGACTTCTTAAACTTTGCCTTATTCTTACATACAAAATACATTGAATAACTCGGGCATTTTTGGCTGCGGGCAGAGGACAAATACTTATACTTTGTTCTTTTGACTGTCCCATCCTTGAGGCTTATTCTGATAGCAGGAAGGCATACCCAAACCAGCCTCTTCTAATTTATTATACTCAACCACAGCCCTTCTGAGGAATACACACTCATGGCCTGAGAAATACAGAAAGCAGTATTTTCTTCAGTGCACATGCTGATTAATACAGATGTACCTCCTCAACATTAGCTGCAATCTACCGGTCTCTTACTCCCAGACTTTCTGCAAAGATGCTCTATAATTTCTGTGCCAACATCACAAAAACTTGTGTTCCTTGGCAGTGAATTACCTGACAAAATCCAATCAACAAGTGATATAATTCTATACTTGTCTGCCATGCTGTAGCTCAGATGTATGTTCACCTCTGAGGGTTCAGAAGTAAAAGACTCTCCCTCTCTCCAGCACCCCTTAAATATTATCCTCTGTCCAAAGCTAGGAATGTCAAACTGCCATTACTAGGTTATAAATTTGTCAGGGATGTATCTGAAGGTCTAAGGCTCAGGTGAACAGACGTCTGTAGCAACATATACAGATGGTGAAAAATGGTCTCTAATTTTGATAATTAAAAAAACGACATTTGTTCATATTAATGAGGGATTATCCTGTGATATTTGTTAAGTAACAATTTGTTTCTGAAATATTAATTTATTAACTATTGGGTAGTCATTATTTGTGTTGTCTGGAGGTAGAAACCTAATTCATAGTGCAAATTTATCATATGTCAACCAGTACGTAAAACAGGTAGTTTAATATTTTTGCTGTTCCTAGGCTTGTGACACAACATATCAAAACTAAAAAATATTTGGGAGTGTGGAAATAAATTCTAGTACTTTTATATGGATAATACATTATGTTTCTTTTCTGTCCTTCCAAATAGTGGTTAGTATGTGTGGTAGGGTCACTGTACTTTGTCTTACAGATTTTGGAGTCCTGAACTATACATTGCTGCCTTCACTGACTGATTACAGTTGAAGATATTATGTATTCCTTTGGTCCGAAAAAATTGTATATTGTCTCCTATTTTGCAGTTAGAAGCCTGATCTGGCACACAGGACCCACCAAAATTTTAGAGTGTCTGGACAGATCCGCAAGATTCTGCACGAAGCTGCAAAGTTCAGTGTGAAAAATAGCAATGTGAAGTGACAAAGTTTGGGAAAAACTTCCTCCTGTGCAGACAATGAGACACCTGTAAGAAGTTTCTTACAGCTTAGGGCAAACTCAGAACACCACTGTTGTTGCACAGATAACTGAAAAATTGTCCATTTTATTCCAAACACTGAACAGAGGAAAGAAAAGGAGAAATAAACAGCAAAATACTGCTGTGTGCCAAAAAAAAAAAAGAAATACTGTATTTTGTGCCAAAAAGATTGCTTTCCTTGGATTTTTTTTTTTAAACATCACAGGGACGGCACCAACTAATTAAGAGTCCTCCCCTTAGACTTAATTATCTTTGAAAACTTTTTATTTTCTTTTCCAAAAAATGATAGTTCACAGCTAGAAATTCTATAAATCCCACAGTTCCAGATTTTGTGGTCATTTCAAATCTGTTTACTACTGATCCTTAAAACAAACAAACAAACAAACAAAAAAACCCCAAAAAA
>VZTO01008228.1:94225-109473 GCA_013400615.1 Syrrhaptes paradoxus | reverse complement strand
GAGGTGGCATTATTTTCTCTCTTCAGAGAAGCTCATAGCATATTTGAAAAGACTTCAAAGAGTACTCATCATAGTGTCTGGGCTTGCAATTAAGAAATATATGGCAATTATTTTCCATAATGTACAAAGCTTGAGCAAAACAAATTAAGCATATAGTTATGCTTAAGTATATAGTTACATTATAGTTAAATTTGTGATTTAGGATACACAGTAATGGAACCCAAATATAAATGTTTATAGGACTTTATGAGCTTAATGCAAAACCCTACCTCTGTGTAAAATCAGTGGCAAGTAAAAGTTTATTATTGACGTCTGTTCTTTTATCACTACGGTGTTAGTAAGATAAAATGTTTTAAGACAGCTTACTGGACAATTCTTGTCAAAAAAAGCTGGTCACAAGGAAAATCTGTGTGACTGTTCACCTGCTTCTATTGTTTCATGTCATAAAATAAAGCAATCAACTGTCTGAATTACCATTTCTGTAAGCAAAATACAAAAGCATACAGCTGTGTACATTTCCGTGGGGCAAAACTGGGTCCCAGCATGGCACTAGTTTGGATTACAGGCACTGGAACAGCATTTTTCCTCTCTGCAGAGGGATGGTGTTAAGGGAGAGGTGAAGAGATTTGACAAGTCCCTGTACAAGAAGAAAAGGGAAGAGAGATGACAGCAAAAAAAATAAATAAAAGTTGGGAAGCCCGAGTCACCTGGAAGGTGTCAGTAAATGTTAAATGAGAATGAAGGGCTAAAAGAAAGACGCTCTTCTTCAAACATGTCCAATTTTAGAAGGCAGTAGGGTATATTGAAGAGAGATCTTGAGAAAGGTTGTCTAGTTGAAACCCAAAGGGGTGATTTCTTTCCACTGTCACCCTCTTCTATCATTCTCATTCTCACCTCGTGGACCACAGTTGAACCTGGACCTGAACTATGGGTCTTGGGTAGAGCAGGGTGGGAGCTGGTGTTACTGGGTCCCTTATTTACTGCCCAGCTCTGGTGTAGCCATGGACAGAACTTCCACCAGGTCCTGTTGTTGGCACTGAAGTGGCCATCAGGCTGCCCAAGGCACCGTGTGGGCTCAGTCCCAAACCATGGATCGCAGTTTGAACATCATGTTTTGAATGTGAACAATTCATCGAAGAGCAAGGGGGCAGCTCCTGGAAATCTATATTTCACAGTTGCAAAAAATAAAGGGTGCTGAAAGCGGGAGAGGGCTCTCTATGGGCTGCATGTATGCTGAAGCCACAGGAATTTTTCTCCGTGAGCATACGCATGTTTTGACTTTTCTTGCTGTAGAGAGGAGTGTGTGGTTTGGCAGCTGGAATTTTTGCTTGCATAGGAACATAGTTTTGCCTCTTGGTTTTGCATGAAGAAAAACTGTGTTGTCCCAGCTCTTGTCCCCCTCTTTGGCTCCCAATGCCTGCAGCAGAATGCTGCCTCTCCTTCCCAGACAACAGAGAAAGATGAAACTGAGCCTCACAAGCTGGCTCTCTGACACTCCTATCCCAGAAATTTGTGCTATGGAGCTGGCATCCAAATAACCAGGCACGCTATTGTTGACATCTGCCGCTGTTCCAGAGCAGAGTTTAGCCCTGTCTTTGCTTCTATGCAGACACCACACCTGAAATACCTGTGCAGAGGAGCACACAATGAAGGAGCAAGGTACATCTGTCAGCACCCCTGCCTTAACACCAGCATCAGGACACTGTTCTCTTTCTGGACACCCTGTACAGCTAATGCAGTAAAAAAAAAGGCTTCTCCTGAAAAGTCCTTAAAAGCTCTCACAGAGGGCTTTGTCTCCCTCCAGTGACTATTGAGTACCTACAGGGAGTAGCCTCCTAACATGTTTAAAGGGAGGTGGTTTAAGCGATTCCCTTGAGTTAGAAAACCAGACTGGACTTGAGATCATCTTGGCTGATTTCCTATGTCTCGTGGACTGTACATTTTCACATGACACCCACCACTGAGCTTACTAATGTGCTAAAATGCACCTTTGAGACAGGACAGCAAGGCTCAGAGAGCTCTTCTCTTCCCTTGTACAGGTGGTGTACTCTGACCATTAAATGTATTTGCCTACTCTAGGCAAATACAGCTTTCCATCTGCCTTGTTTTTCCCTCCTGCAAGGAAGACTTCTTCAATACCTTTCTCCCTGTAAAGCTACTTGTGTCTTGCATACAAGCCTTTCTCTTTTTCTTCTAATTTATTTTTATTTTTTATTTTTCCTTTTTTTTTTTTCTTTTCCTTTTTCTTTTTTCTTTCTCTTTTTCTTTTTTTTTCTTTCTTTTTCTTTTTCTCTCTCTTCTTTTCTTTTTGATATGCATTTATGTGCCTGACTTAGGCTTTTATTTTCACCAGCATTCAAATAGTTTTTAGGCATGCTCGCCAATTTTTCGGCTTCCATTTTGAAAAGTAGACCTGAGAACAGAAAACAGATTAGTCTTTTTTCAGCAGTCTCAAGATGAGAATTCCTGTTGAGTTACCTGTTTCCTGTACATTCCAAACCTCTACAAGGCTATTGCTTTTCAAAATAACTACAACTCTGCAGGTGGTTGCAGTTGCTGCCCCTTGATGCATGATTTTGGATTTGGCTTGCATGTAGTAGAATATGGTTTGACTGACCCAAGTCAGCTACAAACCCAGAATACGGTATATGACTCCCCTATAACTAACTTTATTTCACTCTTTTCTAAAGCTCATATCATCTGCAAATCTTTCCAGTTGTGATTTTTTTATTTCATTTTGGATAGTTAATAAAACATGGTAAAGAACAGAGTCATCAATTAATCAGTTCCTATCAGGAAGACACTTATTTGACAGTTTTTCCACTGACACCAATTCTTGAGGTCTACTGATTGATCAGTTCCTAGTTCATAATAACATGTGCTTTATTGACAGCCTGATAGTTTTCAGGCAGACTGTCATGCATTTCTAAATCAAACAACACTATGCAGAAATGTGAGGTTATTCTTGTCAGTCAACCCAGTTATCTTATAAAAACTGAAGTCACGTTTCTTTTTTAAAAAGTTTTCCATAGAACTGTGAATTTACACTAGTTGCACTGCTATCTTCCAGTTGCTTCTTGATTAATCACACACCAGTTTCTTCATTATCTTATTTGAGACTGATGTTAAATTTGTTATTTAATTTGTCCTGAGTAACATAGTGTGATGGGTTTGCCCTTGGCTGGGGGCCAAACCACACACCCGCTCACGCAATTCACCCCCCAGCCGAGGACAGGGGAGAGTATTAAAGGGGTAAAGGGAAAAAAGGACTCGTGGGTTGAGATAAGGACAATTTAATAACTAAACTACAATAATATTGAAAATAATACTGTATACAAATATACAAATGAGTGATACACAGTGATACTGCCCCTCCACCCGATGACCAAGGCTCAGCCTGTTCCTGGCTAATGATCCCAGAGCAGGGATAGTCCCGAAACCACACTCACAGAATGGAGATAACAGTCCGAGTGTCCCAGACCGAGAGCTGACTGGGGTGTGGAGGGGGGAGGCCTTGGGAGAGCGACCACCTGAAATGAGATGACCTGGAGCAAAAGAGATCTGGAACCAAAAAAGGAACGAACTTCCAGAGGGTCCTCACCTATATACTGGGCATGACGTGTATGTTATGGAATAGATTATTGGCCACTCTGGGTCTCAATCCTGAACCTAAGATCAAATCCTGGGCTAGTAACTGGGGCTGTGCTCCCTCCCAGCTTCTCCGGTCTGCTGGACCGGAGTCAAGTGATGTAAACATCACTTCTTATCAGCTTTCTTCTGAGCACAAATCCAAAACACAGCCTCTTGCTAGCTATTGTGAAGAAAGTTAACTCTGTCTCAGCGTAACCCAGGACACATAGCATTCAAAAAGAAATCTAGGACCATACAGAAAGACAGAAACTTTAACATGAGTGATTCAGAACTGTTCTTGGTACTTTTTTTAGTACAAAAAGTGTTGTTACTGGCAGTAATGTACACCTTTGGAGAAATGAAAATTAATTGTCATTCACAACAACTCAAGATCTGGCTGAAAAATAGTAATGAACAGCTTCAATCACACACCTGATCTATTTTCAAAAACATTATCAAAGGAAGAGCGCTGAGGTGTCCAGCAGTCACTCTTCTGCTATTTGCAATCAGTGTCATCCTTGTTCTGAGGCTGAGAAAAAGTGAAAGTCTGTATATAAGACCATATAAGTTTTGCTGTAAAGCATCAATTTTTGGTCACAGAGAGCATGATGCTGTCCAAGAAAATGACCCATTTTGAAATGTATAATCAGTGAGAATTTTTTGTGTGTCTGTGTTGACACGATAGGCAATAAATATGGTCCCAAAAGCATAGCACACAAGCAAAATTGTTCAAAACTGCCTGACTATGTTGTTCAATAAGTAACTAATGAAATGGGTCAACAGTTCAGATTTTGTGCAAGGCTGGAGAACAAGAAAGATACAGTTTAAAAGAAGGAAAAAAATATTTTTTCCCCCTAAGAGCACTTGCACAACAGCACCGTCAAAAAAGATTGTCTTCAGTCTGCAGAAATCTGTGATAAAACAAAGGTAGACAATGGACAATGTATTGGATGAAGTATAAGTACCCAGAGCTGATTTTGCCAGTCACAAAAGTTTGGATTTTGAAGAAATTAGTGTGAAGAGTGAAAGCTTTTCTAAAGAGAGCTTTAGATACAGCATCCACTAACTTTAACTGCATTTGGACTCTCCTGCAAATTACAGTCTGGATTTGCTGTTTAGCAAACCAACTGAGAGACTTTGTGACTATTGCAATTTCTGAGAGGTGATACTGCAGCATTCATTAACAAATCACTGAAAAGATGAAGAATTAGAACACCACGTTAAGAGATCTTGTGGTGACAGAACAAGCAGAGGGCTCTTTGCATCACCTGACATGTGGAAGGCGGCAGTCATGATGCTGCCTCTGTTTTCCATCAGCTCAAGGATGCATTAGGGAAGCCATGCTTTTCCCCTCACGCTGAAAAATGCAGAGTGCATCACCCCAGCTTGCCTTCTGCAAGCATATTTTACTTGAGAAAACAATGGCATCAGTGGGCTTCAAGACACAGCTGTTAGTTTTTAGTGCCCAACAGCCGTGCTGAATTTGCCATGTTATTCAAAAACCAACTTACTACAGAGAACCTTCAGTCACCTTACTGGAAAGTGGCAGTTCTAAGACTTTACAAAGAAGGAAGGTTACACAGAGTGAGGTCATAAGAATCCTCTGTCCATCTCTGATCTCACGATCAAAAACCAAGATCTTGTTGTTCATTTTGCGCAGTGAACTGAACTTACTATATAAATACAAAAGATAGTCAGAAAATAAAACCTGACTTGATGCTGTTTCTATTACTCTAATCTGCACAATTCAGTGAGTTTCATCATGTTACTGGCATGTCACTGAAGAAATTTGCTATTTTTCTTGTATGTGGAGCTAATAGGGAGCACTGTTTTTCCATTTAATTTTCTGGGGAGCAATAAGTTTGCTGGTAGTGTGAGTTAGGATATTACACACTTTGTCCTGCTAAAGATGTTCCTAATGCTTCAGCACTAAAGGCTTGCTGAAATACTAGGGCGTGAGCAGTGAGGCCCTGAACCAAAGTTGACCTCTAGATGAACCTCACAACCTAACAATATACCTAATATGTATACTATTGATCACATATGGAATGTATTACCTTATTAATATATGCCAATTTATAAAAGTTTTGTTGTAACACTTATAGAGCTTTGCTGTAATGCTTGCTGTGTAAGGTTAGCCAGCAGAAAGATATTAATTTCATAACAGTAGCCAAAATTAAGCACGGATGTGCCTTATCACCACAGATGGCAAAGGAATGTAGCAAGTCGTGACAAGCTTTGTTGAAAGATATATAATCAAGATTAGTAGATAATTTCGTTCATGATATCTCCCCTCTCCGGCCCCAGCCAGGCTCGAGATGGAAGTTAATAAGGAAACCACACCAGATGTTTTTCTCAGTTTTAGATATGAAGCTGTTTATTCAACTGTATAAAAGCAGGGACCGCTTGCAGGGCAATTTGGAAGCCTCATCTATACAGTGGACATACTGTATAGAGATTTCCCAATTGCCGTGAAGATCTCTCCAAATCTTTGCTGCAATCAGTCTCCCCAGCGACTGCGGATCTGGATGATGGTAACATATTAAGAGGGCAATTGGTGATGTATCTTTTTTAATCACTATTGCTAACTCTATGTAGTAATTATTAGGTGCATTGCCTTACTTTCTGCTTGCTATTGTAGTTTGCTTATTATTTTGCTGCTTTACCTTATCTTTCTTTAATTTATTTTCACTGTATTATTTTTCTGATCATTTTATCACTTTAAACATAAGTAAAAATAAGCTAACTTCTTTAATTTGGTGCCTGTGTCCTTTGTGCTAACCCTGTCAATTGGCAAAACACTCACCAGGATAGGTATAGCTGGAAATAAATGTTAAATAAAGGCCCTCTGAATGAGAAAAAGCCAGAAGGCGTAACAACCTGAGAGACGGGATTTAGAAAGAAGGCAGGATGTAGTATTTAAAACAGAGGCAGATCGGAGGGTATGTAAAGGAGGTCACAGAGTTCTTAAGTAGAAACCTGTACGGGACTGATGGTAGATTCAGAAGAGTAGACAAGATGAGTGTAGACTTAATTAGTTGGGATGCTTGTGAATTGTTTGGGACAAAAAGTCTGCATCACCTCTGCCTTCCAGACAAGCTGTGGGCAAGGGGAAAGCAATCCCATGCTGAACGCTAAACAAACATGTTATAATAACCTTGCAGTAGCAAATGTGAGAATCAATGTTTGGACAATTTCACTGGGTGGGGGTGGTGTTGTTGTTGAATGCCTACAATATGGTGGGAAGTCATGGAAAGCTGTCCTTGTCACCAGTGTAATATGGTGAAAGAAGGGAGGTTTTATAGGGGAATGTCAATCGTTAGTATTAGTCTGAAAACCCAAATATCAATGCGGTCTGAGAAGAGTGGAAAACATAAAGGGACATTGGGAGGATTCTCCAGGGATGCCTGAGTAGCAATGTTTTTCATGCTAGACTCATTTTAAAATATTGACATCAGCCTGTGAGGACAATGTGTGCATCAGGAAATATCTGATTGTGAAAAAAATGCCTATCTGCCAATCTAGTAGGGTTTTTTTAATTTTTACTTTTATGAAATAAGAACAAAATAACCTATTTAACTCAGCACTGTCTTCCAGTAGTTCTGCCTGTTACCATAGTGCATTAATTTCTCTTTAGCAAAAAACTGCTAACAATAACATATTTATTTGTCTATCTGTCTGTTTCCTATTTGTGAGCAAAAACGGCAAGCAGAGTTTTCTGGTTTAATTGCTGTTGTTTCCTTAAATGCATTGTTTTCCTATATTTTGAAAGGCTGAGATGATTTTGGGGGCAATGAGGGAAGCAAGTGGTGACTTTCAGGAAAGGTGTTTAAAACACCTTTCAAAGAAGCAGTATTCTCTAAGGGCAGGTGCTTGTTTCAGTTAATATCTTCTGGAAATTTGACAGATACTATCTTATCTGGTGCAGCTAAAACAGTAATATTTACAGGAATACTCAGGTGATACTTCAGAGGGTGACTAATTGCTAGTTTCTGGCCTAGCAAATACTTATAACTGTGAATGATAACAAGCATCAGGGAGCAGAAAAGACAATGTGATTGTAATTTTGTTTAAAATAATATTCCTTCTTCCAATTAACCTAATTACAGAGATAAGCTGCTGCTTTCATCCATTTTGTGAAATTGCAAAATACATGACCAGAATTTTGAAATGTTGCTTAATAACTTTCAAAATGTCATAAATGTTTGCAAAGTGTGTGTATTAAGATTTAAATAATTACATTTACAGTCTGGTCTGTACTTACCTCTAGGGAGTGTTGTGGATTGTACTTCGAGGACTCAAGGTCTTCTCTTGCTTTGATGGATTTAGTGAAAACCTTGTAACTGCTTATGCCCCAGGTCAAGAGGCCTCACTGCATTGAGAGAAAACATAATCTTCAAGATCACCTCTGGGTCAGAAAGTGAAGCTCTCAGGATGCCAATATGTCATGAGAAACAATCATAGCCTTCTATCTGTATGGGGCAACAAAGTTGTATACATTCTGGCTCTGCATCTTAATCCTAAAATAAAAAATACATAATCTCAGCATTGCTTAACATTTATAACAGATAAATTGTTCAAAAGATTAAAGTTTTATGGAATTAGCAGAAAGAAAATCAATCATAGACTTAACTTTGGTATTTCATGTTTGTACCCCTAGAATATATGTATTTATTTGATTAGTATTTCATATTTGTACCCCTATAATGTATTCATTTATTTGATTTGTAATTTCATACATAACAAAAACAACAGTAGTGGCGTCATTACGTGTTGCAGTGACTCAGGCTGAGAAAGCACATGTCTGTATTGCAGCCTAACAGTTTGCTTTGTAAGGAAATAATAAGTATATGGAAAACCCAAGGACCCTCAAAACTGGATCTAAGAATGGAAGGGAGGGACAGTAGCTCCAAAACTTAATCTATCTTTGTGGCATCTACCATCTGACATTCACTGCTACTGCTCTGGACACAGCAGGAAAAAAAAAGTGTATGTGTTACTTCCATCCATTTTGGTCTTACTCTTTCAGAAGTAACAGAGAATAGATTTTGAATTCGATTTTATTAATTGTCTGTTTTCTATCTGTCAGATTTGTATGATGGACACTTTGATATAGTTCAGGCAATCTAACACATCTAACCATTGTGTTTAACAACTGCTAATCAAGAAATCACAGGAGAAGACTGTTGTATGCATATCCAGAGAGGAATAAAATTTAGCCCAGAAAATAATCTTGATTACAACAATCGTTAAGCAAATGAAAAAATTATTTGATTTTCAAGTGTTTAAAGCTTTAATTTAATTCTATAAAATGGTTTTCATGTTTATAGTTTGTCTGAAAATTCAGACGAAACAACAAAAAAAAACCCCTGTATTTTAGGAAGAAAAACTAATTTTTCCCATCTTTTGGGATGAGTAATCACAAGCAAAGCAGGAGAAAGACTGTGTGGGAAGCAGTGGCCTGGCAGCAGAAAGAAGACCCCGATTCCTCGTCACAGTTGCAATGAAAACAGCTTTGAAAGGGTCAGCTGGTACCTGAAATAGCTGTTTTCTGCTAATGTCCCAAAATTAAACCGGCTGGGTTTAAATGTCACCACACGGTGTTGAGAGCTCCATTCGGTTCCTCAAACACACTTTTTTTTTTTTTTAACCCACAAAGTTTTCAACCAATTGTGCACTTCTGCTGCATCCTCACGGCGGGCATCTCCGTCAAGAGCGGGGCGGGGATGGAGGGGACAGGAGAGCGTCTGCCCCGGCTGACAGAACCGCTACTTGCAACAACAGCGGATAAAACAAAATGAAACAAAATAAATTTTTAAAAAGCAGAGAAAATCCTTTTTTTTTGCAGCTCCGGGTGATTTTCATATATTTTTGGACCGCATCCCTGCCTCAGCACCTACGCTTCCTGCCGCCCCTCATTCTGCTGCGTTTCGATAAGATTTCTGCCCCACTTCCTCGTCCCTCTCCGTTTCCAAATTTCCACCCTTTCCTCTGTTCTTCTCTTTTGGCTCCTTCAGGACCCTCCCCATCCCGCACCCGCAGGGGTGTGTGCACTGCCCCGCCACGTTTCCCGGTGGTTTTCCCAAGTGTCGGGCAACTCTTAGAAAATAGAAAATCTCCTTGATTTTTAGGCTTATTCCGATTTTTTTCTTATTATCTTTCCCCGCGACCGAGGGTAAAGATGCGTTCGTTCTCTCACGCCTTACCTGCCTTGCTTCCGGGCAACTTTTTAATTACTTTTTTTTTTACCTGCCTTTTCTGCTGTTTTCCTGTTCCCCGCCCATCTCCCTCCCCAGCAGCGGGGGGGGGAGCGGGTTGGGAAGCCCCGAGGAACCCGGGCAGTGGGCACACCCAGACCCCCGCCGCTGTCTCCAGCTCCGCGCAGCTCCGCGGGTGCGGAGCGGGGCGGCTCCACCCGCCACCGCCAGGGGGCAGCAGCTCCCCGAGCACCACCGCGTCCCCCCTCCCTCCCCGGTCCCGGTCCCCGACCCCCGCCCGCCGTCCCCCGTCGGGGTTCCGGCCGCCGTTCATCGCCTCCCCGGGCCCGGTACCACCCCATGGACCGGCCGGCAGCGAGAGGCAGTTCTCACCCACCGCGGGGCGGCGGGGGGGCCGACCCCTGGGACCGGACCGAGGAGGTGAGGGGTGGGTTCCCACCAGCGGCTCCGAGACCTGACCCCCCTCCCCGTCTGTCCGTCTGTGCTGGGAAGAGGGGTGCGCTCTACAGGTTGGTTTATTTGTCCTTAATTTTAATAATAATGGTGATGGTTATTATTATTAATAATAATAATGAAACGTACTATTATTGCTGTTGTTATTATTATGTAGTTATTATAGTACCCCTCCAGAGAGGAAGAGGGCGGTGAAAACCGGACAAAAAAACACTCTTATGCCAGGATGAAAAACCGGAATTATCCCGATGGGGGCGGGGGAAAGTGTTTTTCTTTTTTGTTGTTTTGTTTTGGTTTTGGTTTTGTTTTATTTTGTTTTCCTGGCACGCCCGTGGGGGGCAGAGGGTGCCGGCGGGGAGGGACGGTGGCCTCCATCATCCTGCACAGGTGTCTGCTGGGGATGCCGCCTCCTCCTGATTCCAAACCATTCCAAAGCAAAAAGACTTTCCCCTGCTCTGGAAGGAGAATACCTGCATCCCGTGCTCCTCCCCATCCCAGTTTTGGGGAATCTTCTTTATGAGGAAAGGGATTTTTGAGGGAGCAAGAGTAAAGAAGCAATGTGCTGCTGGTGTCTGGGAGAAGCTGTCCATGAAGGACGGGGAGAGGGGGGCTTGCTTACCTGGCAGGAACTTCGGCTGGGAGGGCTTCCTAAGCTTAGCTTTGCGTTTTGTGACCCAGGCATCAGTAAGATCTATGCTTAATGACCTGTAGCACGTCCCAGGGTCTGTAGGTCTGTAGGTCTGTAGGGACATGAAACTCCCACGGTGGGGTGTGATGCCTCAGAGGGGGCTGCAGGCTTACTCCTACACGATACTGGTTCCCGCCTCCGGATGGGTCCCCCGCCGCTGGTCCATAATCACTACACCTGGGGGATTAATCACTCCTTAAATAGTAGTTTTCCCCCCACTACGATGTTCAGCAAGTGTAGGTGGGTGTTCATTTGGGAAAGTAAAAATAAAAATTAAAAACATTTTTAAAAACATGAGTGGGAAAATAGCGGTCTCTTTTGAAGATCTCCAGTCGCTTTTACACAGCGCGGGGAAAATGATCCCCTTAAACGGGTCTGGAAAGCATCCCCCACCCAGATTTAAAAAAAAAAAAAAAAAGTAATTGAGGCAATTCGTATAACTCTTCATTTTCCTCTGGTGAGAATAACGATCTCAGTCGAAACAGGACAGTGGAGCAGAGGGAAGAACCGTTTGATACTCCTCATACGCCCCTGGGGTGAGCCGGTTGATACCTTTTTAGCAGGTCTCGCAGTGTCCCTCCCTCGGTGGGCGTCCCGTGTGGGTCCGTGCACACTCCGGAGCCCCGCCTTTGGGGTCTGCCTCAGAGGGGTGCACGGAGCGGATCAGAATTGCATCTTTGTGTAAAAAAAAAAAGAGCAGTTCAAGGGCCCTTCTTGCTTGTGACCCAGCAGCATCTTGTGTCGGGCTGCCGTGGGAGCAGGATCTTACCCGGTTTTGAAGAGTTCAAGTCCAACGCGCACAGCCCAGGCATGTTCGGAAATTCTCGTTTTAATACTTAAGCACATTTTTGCAGTAACAGTCCGTTTGGAGATAAAAAAAAAAAAAAAAATCGACTTCCAAAGAACAAAGCAAACTTCCCATCCTCTTTTTTGAAACTGCTGTTAGTTCTCCCCCAGGAAAAGTGACCCCTCGGCTAAGTTTTCACTCGAGTACCAGCTGCAGGACTGCACTCTGCCTTAAGTTATCCAAATAACTAAGGCGAAAATAATACGATAACGGTGTAGTTGGAGGCATTTCCTCTAGTGAAGAGAGGGACGAAGGGTGTCGCGTTTAAAGTCGAATTCTCTTCAGGGAGTGCCACGGATCGACCGACCACCCCGATTCAGGCTCCCATGCTCCCCCTGCCCAGACAGACTGTTTTCAGAGTGGCCTACTTTGTGCTCAGAAATGCAGGTGTACTACTCGCGAGGAGAGTTTTGGGGAGAGGAAATCATTAGGGGAAGGACAGAAATAGAATTAAAGTGTTCCACTTATCCGGAGTAATTAAACAGGATTTTAAATATTTATCCCCATTTGTACGGCGCCAACCTCTTGGCAATACTTTTTTTGGTGATAACTAGGTTCCATAAAACTGAACTACTGGAACAATCTAGTAAATTTGTGAAGAAACTTTTCTAACTTCAGCAGATTCCCACCTCCCTGCTTGAATTCCTTCAAAAAGCCGAATACCTTGCCTTTACCCGTCATACATATATATATGTATGTTTGAGAGCTACACTTTAAAACAGCCACATACCCTTGTAACTTGAACAACTAGGCCAAATTCTGCCCCTCTGAAATCAATTGCACCGATTTCAATGGCTTTAGAGCCGATTTGGTGGTTATTCCATGCTTAATAATCCACTTTCTTTCCCAGTTGAATTCGTAGAGCTCGGCAGCAACTGATGCCTAACATCACCGGAGCTGCCTTGCTCAGAAAGAGCCTAGCTGATTTTTGAATTTTCCTGTATCCTTACCAAAAAAAAAAAAAAAAAAAAAAAAAAAAAAAAAAAAAAAAAAAAAAAAAAAAAAAAAAAAAAAAAAAAAAAAAAAAAAAAAAAAAAAGCATGCTGGCATGGGCATATTGCCAGCGTAGGCACTAGCTGCTCTGAAGAAAAATAAACCTGAGTAGGAGTGCATTCGGAAAGACACAGGCATCAAAGGATGAATGGTTCATAAGAGAAAGTGCATATATATAATCAATAACAGTGGTTATAGGCAGCGTAAGGGGGGAAAAAAAAAGCACTTTCGAGAACTTCCGTGTTCATTTTTTAAGTGCTTCAGGTAGTGGCACATTACAGCAAGAATACACAGACCGATGTTCTAGTGCGAACCCTTGTGATTTGAAAAGAAGTCAGTTCTAACATGTCTTAATTTCTGTTCTGAAAATAAGTAAACTAAAAGGAAAACGTTTCCGTGCTCATTAGAATGAACAACGTTATTCAATGAATTTTATTTTGATAATTCAAATAATGCCAATTTTCAATTTAGTCTGACTTAGCTGTTTATATTTATTATATTAATATTTTCATATAACGTCAAAATCGATACGAAATTAAAGACAATTTCTGAACATCGTACAGGATGCTTACAATGTTTTTTTTTGTTTATCCTAAAGCATCAAAGATCTATTTTTATTTTAGTGCAGTCTGTTTTTAAATATATTTATTACTTATTAATTTTATTTCGATATCATTAATACAATCCCTCGTTACAGTAATTTGTTTGTTAGCATATTGCATATATAAGATATAAGCATCCTAAAACGCGTTGCAAATATCAGTGTTTGCTATTTTCCCCTGTATAAACACGAAACTTGCACAACCCCACAAAAAAACACAACATTGCTGTCTGTGATCCGCTCCAATTAGCTATATGGCTAATCACATTTTGCCCTCATTTGCATTACAGAGGGAAGAAAGCTCAGAATAATGCAATGTCTGCAGTGCAAATCGCTGACAAATCGCGGTAGATGTAGAAATGGGGGGAATTCATCCCGGACATGTCGGTGCTGCCGGCTATCAACGCAAACATGTTCCCATTAACCTTCCGGAGAAAATCCCCCCAAAAATCTTAAATCAATATATCAGAGGGGAAATTTAGGGTGTCTGCAGTAGTGAAAGTTTGGAGGGACGACCCTCCCTCCACCCCCAGCCCCCGGACATGGTTGTGCTGCCACCGTGCCCCTGTAACGGTGGAGGGAGGGAGCTGCAGCTCATTAACCCTCCTGTTTAATTAACTACCAGGGCCTGCCGGGTTGCATTTCCCCTGGAACGGGGCAGTGTCACAGCAGTGATGCTCACCCCGCCTCTCCCATGGACTCCCGCGGAGAGGCTGAGGCCCCCCTTCCCCTCGGAGACCCTTCCTCGATGTCCCCTGTCCGNTCCTTCCACTCCCACCCCCCTTCCCTTCTCCCCGCCTGGCTGTGGGAGAACAGGGCTGGGATGGAGACACCGCTCCCGGTCTGTGTGCGAGCGGAGCGGTTGGAGCACGGTGAGTACCGGCTTCGGGATCCCCCCGGGGACGGGGTGGGAGATGCTCGGTACAGGCCTGTGGTGGGAGAAGTGTGTCCGGGGCTGGGGGCGAGACGGGGGACCCCCCGGCACCCCAAACCCTCACCGATCTCCACCTTTCGGCCTCCTNAGTGCAAATCGCTGACAAATCGCGGTAGATGTAGAAATGGGGGGAATTCATCCCGGACATGTCGGTGCTGCCGGCTATCAACGCAAACATGTTCCCATTAACCTTCCGGAGAAAATCCCCCCAAAAATCTTAAATCAATATATCAGAGGGGAAATTTAGGGTGTCTGCAGTAGTGAAAGTTTGGAGGGACGACCCTCCCTCCACCCCCAGCCCCCGGACATGGTTGTGCTGCCACCGTGCCCCTGTAACGGTGGAGGGAGGGAGCTGCAGCTCATTAACCCTCCTGTTTAATTAACTACCAGGGCCTGCCGGGTTGCATTTCCCCTGGAACGGGGCAGTGTCACAGCAGTGATGCTCACCCCGCCTCTCCCATGGACTCCCGCGGAGAGGCTGAGGCCCCCCTTCCCCTCGGAGACCCTTCCTCGATGTCCCCTGTCCGGCAGAGCCCTTTCTAATTAATTATCAGTAGGAATAACAACATCAATAACAAGAGCGGTGTCGATGCTAAGTGATGCCTGCCAGCGCCGCTAGCCCACCCGAGCACCCCGCCGGCAGCCCCTGAGCACCTTTCTCACTTTTTGGCCCCAAAACCGAGTCTCTCGGGGCCCCACAGAGTCCCGACTTGCCACCCCGCCTGGGGTCTCCCCGAAAGACGTATCCCCGTCCCCCCTTCCCCGCGGCTGTCTGATTTGGGGCGGGAGGGTGGCAGATGAGTGGGTGGGAAATGTCGGGGCGAAGGGGAGGGTGGAGCCACGTCGCAGCCCGGTGTGGGACAGCACCCGTGGCCACCCCCCCC